>JACEGR010000542.1:0-249711 GCA_014170235.1 Listronotus bonariensis
ATGCCTTTTACGTGTAAATCATGAGTACATTTATAAGCGGAGTTTTTTTAACTTTCTATATCTGCTATAAAAAATAAGGTTCTCAAAATTGTTATGTTATTTTTAAAACCAGTCCAAGATTTACCACAAGATTTTCTATTTAATTGTATACAACTTTTTTCTTCGGTTTTTAGTTTTGAAGATATTTAACCTTTCATACTTTTGGGTTACCTTGCAAAGTTTCAATTGTAACTTTTGACTACTAAATTGGTTTTTTTTTGGTTAGTTGATTCAGCCGTATACTTTTTAGAAATGTCAAAATTTAGTTTACACCTGCGGAGTTGTTATGTTTATGTTGCGGTTTATATTACTTGGTCTATACATACATAATATGTATCTTTAATCCTGATATTTATAAGTACCCTACAATGTTTTGTCTATTAAAACATCGTTTATAAATTTATATAAAATATAAACAACAGCACTCCTAGTATTATTAATAATAATTTAATTGACCTAATTTGAATACAATCGAACGAAAATCAGTCAAATTAAATGTACAATGACTATTAGTGTTTAAACACCCTTGTTTACATAGGATGTGGGCTTAAAGATATTGTTAATGTATGAGCCATTGTAATAAAGCATTGAAAATTGCAACAGTCACATCCTTTAAATGATGTAATAGAAAAATAGACAGCTATAAGTGTGTCACTACCCGAATGACAAGTGTATTAAAAGGTAAAAAAGACGGCCTGGTGTTAGTGTTATTTGCCTATACAGCAAAACATTATTTGAGGGGGCTAGTTTTAAAGTGTACAATCTCCTAAATTAGATTGTTGTGTTATATCGAATAAAAAATGAACAAAGAACATGTACATTAAATGTAATGCGTTCTTTCTTAAGTTTAACCACTGTTATGGATGTATTCATGGCCTAAAATGCGATTTATTTAAATTCAGCTCTAAAAAATAAAACTAGTGGGACATTGATCTCATTGTTGTATTAAAAAGTATAAATGTAGAGACACTTTGAAACTAGTCTAAAAAATTAGTGCAGAGTTACTAAAATTGATTAAGCGTATAATTTTCTCTGTTATTTATATCGTATTCGAGACAATCAGGCGCGGCGAGTTTTCATATTTCATATGGGGCCATGGTGTCAAGAAAATTTGATAGCCAAATAAAATAGGTCCTCATCTTCAAAACATCTACTTACGCCGTCATTTGTTCTTACCTAACAACATTTTTAAACAGTAAAAATAAAATAAAAAATATTGATTCATTTGAATGGTACAAGAATAAAACAAGGAATGTCCATTTTTATTAATTTAATATTATTAGCTCAATATACTTTTATTGTCCAAAATATCAGCAAAATAAAATTAATGTTGTCGATGTGAAATGTGATGTGCATAAAACTTAAGGTTCCCATTGCTTACTATTGAAAAATTAATATTAAAAGCGTCATGATATCTTATTTATAGTTTCAAATCTTATAATTAATAAATAAACAAATCATTAGTTTTTAAAGTCAGAAGCTATCGAGGCTAAAAATCAAACCAAAGCAACTGTTTTTTTAATTGGTGAAAAATGCTCGAATTAAGAATCCAAAAAGTCGGCAAACTCAAAGGCTCCTTATAATTTTTTATCACTATATCCGGCAAATCCGGCTTAGTGTGAAACGAGGGTTAAGATGTGCATATAATTTAATAATATAGACAGACATATTTTTTCTAATTGTAAGTTTACACGAGCGCTGTAATGCGCATTAGCAAAATGCGAATGTGAAATAAAACTATGTGTAAAGACTCTTAAATCAGTATTAGTCTTATTGCATTACAATAGTTATGTTATTATTACAGAGTAGAGGTGGGGGGCATGGTTAGTTCTTGTTAGTTTAATTTTTTTTCTTAATTCCTTAATAACACCCAAGAATAATACGCACTTTATAAATCCACTTAAGAATTCTGTGCCCACCTTTAGGTTACCAAATAAGAAGAAATACCTAATTATGCATATTTTTCGAAGTGACCAAACCATAAAAAAAGAGTAAAAAAGGTAAAATTTTATTAGGTGCCCAAACAATAAGATCCCAAACCAGTATAGGCCGAACAATCTCCATTTCTATTTTTTGATAGGTACAACAGTAAGATAAATGTCCCAATAGTTTTAGCACTTAATTTAAATAAGTCAGCATTTAGGAAATGACTACATCAATAAGTGTACGTTTATACTGGAGATGCTATTTGCTTGGAGGCTGGAGGTGGTTGGTTGTTCGCTTAGAGTGTAGCGCCAAGATTTGTAACGTACATACTGGAATTCATCCATCACCTAGCATGAACGCGATTTAGTTTACCTATATGCCGATCACAAAAATGTCTGCAAAATTAATTGGATGTTTAAAAAATCGTCTCCTAGCCTTTATTAGCTGATAAAGTTTTGGAATACCTACATGCAAAATAGTCATTTGATTACTTGTTATCCAAGCTACAAGAGAGCCGGACAAAAATAATAACCAATTTTTAAGGACCGATAACTACTGAACAAAGGCTATTTTCTTCCATGGCCTTTTTAAAACCTCCACATTCTTATTTAAAGAACACCTGAGCTTCTACAATGGCATTCTGTTATAAACAGCGTATCCATTGCGAAGCATTGGTTGCCGCTAAGATACAAGCGATTTTATTCAACAAGTACAATCGCGAGCGTTGCCACCGGGAGGTTTCTCTTAGGGTACGTTTATATTGAAAGCGATTTGCCAAGAGGCTAGAGGCTAACGACTTGCATAGCGACCGGGCTATTCGAATGAATTTATTATATTAATTACAATAGCGCATACCTGCAGCGGTTTGGCGTTTTCGCTAAAAGAATCCGCGAGGCGGCAGCGCTCGCGATTGAACTTGTTAAATAAAATCGCTATCTTAGCAACAACCAATGCATCGCAATGGATAATGAAAAATTAATTAACGCTGTTTATAACAGAATGCCATTGTGGAAGCCCCTGTTCAGCACTTATCGGTGCTTTAAAATTAGTTATTATTGTCTCTCTCTTGCAGCTTGGATAGCATGTAAAAAATGACCATTTTGTCATAAGTAGGTATTCCATAAATATATCCGCTAATAAAGTTTAAGAGAATTTTTCAAGCAATCAATTAATTTTTCAGACAATTTTTTGTTCGGCATATAATCCAAATCGCGCTCACGCTAGGAGACCGATGAATTCCAGTATGTACTTCACATTAGCGGATAACGCCAAGCCGCTGCAAGTATGCACAATTGTATTTAAATTTAATACAATAAGTTCATTCAAATCGCGCGGTCGCTATGCAAGTCGCTAGACTCTAGTCTCTTAGCAAATCGCTTTCAATATAAACGTACCCTAACAGAGTATTCAACCTTAGGAATAGGTTCTTTGTTCATTCTTATTTAGAAATAACATAAAAATTTAATTTTGTAGATTCTACACTTTTAAACTAGCCCCTCTTGTATAACATAATATAATAAAATTTAAATAGGCAATATTACAGCCTCTTTAATAAAATTAATACAAAAGTTATTTTACTATGTTCTCACGTGTACATTGGCAACTTAGGAACAAAAATTCGAATTATAAAACGTTACATAACCCAGGGCGTGGTTCTTTATAGTAAAACGTTAAAAGAAACATTCAGAACAGATAAAAGATACAAAGCCAATTGAAAAATAAACCCAATTAAGAGGAACGTAATTACGTTTACGACAAGATATACTTGGAAATCGACGAAAAGATATGTGAGACATGTACTTTCTTTTCTAATCGGGTTTTTAGTGTGTAGTCTGTGTAGTCTAGATTTAATGGTGTTTAACATGTCAATTTTTTAGGTACTTATATTATCTAATTATAAACTCTTAACGGATATTAAGATAATTATAGTTAATGTCCAAAGAGATATTAGGTGTATAAAAGTATTTGCTTTGCAACTTCGGTTAAAAAAATAGTTCATCACTACGAAGGAAGTATAAACCGAGATTTGACTGTGACTTTGTATACAGGTTGTCCAGTAACTCAACCGAAATCTTTAGGGGGTAATTCTACATTGAAAATCATGAGTTTTTAAAGTCAACATATGTATGCTCTAAACGTCTTAATTTTTGAACTACGTTTAAAGTTTAACAAATTGGACGCCTCCTTTGCATCCAAAGACATTTTTTGGCATACAAAAAAACACACTATTGTTGTCCATGCGAGTTTTAAGGTTATTTTGTTTTTTTAGTTCAACATTTCCAATTTTTTTTTTTGCATTTAGTTTGAAACAAATTTGAGCTCCTGACTTTTTTAATCTGACGTACGGTTTTCGCGTAAATAAATAAAGACCATTTTTTTGCATGGTCATTTCGTATAGCTTTTATCAAATTTTGAAGTAAAAAATCACCTTTATTATTTATTCGTTAATTAAATATTCGTCGGTATGATGGCCTGTGCGTTAAAGCGCTGGGTCTTTAGGCGCACAACCGACGCAGACTTGGTTCGAATCCAGACAAGACCAAAAAAAGTTTGGTCAGAGGTTTAGTAGTTAGCCTAACAAAAAACGTCAACAAGTGTAAAATGTATCGACTCCTGCCCTGCAACAACCAAGGCGGAACACACTTTACCGTGTTCTACGCAACCGCAGACTTGCGGACCCCAGCCAGGTAAATATTAGGGATAAAAACGACCTTTCCTGGTTGGGGGCCCGGTCTTGGGTTGTCGTGAATAGGACCTTCGGGGTTCGAAACCCACGTAAAGCTGTGTCCTGTCTGGCTGACATTACCCAGACGTAAAACAAGGTTGCACAATAAGCCGTGCTGCTGCAGTGCAGGATTATTCCAGCCCGTCTTAAATCTATCATCTACTATATTTAATTAGATAGAGATTGGAACATGCCGAGGAATGGTTTTTATTTATACGCGAAAACCGTACATCAAATGAAAAAAAGTCAAGAGATCAAATTTGTAAGACGTTAAGGGCATATGTTCATAATATGAACATTTTTAAAAATTATATTCTTATTCCAGTTATACAGGGTGTCCAGTAATTTAACCGACAAATTGGGGTGATTCTACAATGAAAATTAGGAAGCAAAACTTTATATGAACTAAAAAGTTTTTTTCCTAATTCTTATTGTAGAATTTGTAGGTTGAATTAATGGTCCACCATAACTGGATTGATTGTATAGTTTAACATAATTTTTTTAGGTATATAATCTGTTAAGCTATGCACATCGTTTTGGAAAGTTCACTATGAACTATTATGAACTTTTTAGATTTTTATGTGTGGGCGCGAAATCTCTTATACAAGAAGTCGGCATTATCTTGAAAATTTAATTTGCCAAATGAGTTTTTAGCTGTTTAATGAGATAAAAATCACTTGATAATAAATCCAGACTGTACATTGGATGTGGAAGAACCTTTCAATATATTTTTTAAAGGGTAGTCTCCTAGTGAATTGAGCACTTTGACCAAGAATATTATGAAACACTAATGTTTTGTCATTTTCTCAGGGATACAATATATTATGTAAACTTATCTAAAATCTAATAAAAAAATCTATTAATACCTAAAAAACAGCTTAAAAATAAATCTGAAGTTACATGATATACATTTTTTAAATGCTTTCGTTTCAGTGACTATTATTTTACACTAATAATAAAAATAGACATAAGCAAATACATTTTAAATTGTGTTTGACAGTTCCAAGCTAAAAATGTAACCAAACTGCATAATAATAATAAAAAAATGCACTTCATTGTGAACCGAATCAGTTCTGTTCGGTCGTTATGGTCGTATTAAATCAAGTTGACAAACCGTTACGAAGCTTTAAAACGGTTGAATGAAGAATCTGTAAAATTAAAATAAACAGTAAAAGTAAAAGGTTTTTACAAATTTAAAATGTTCCATAAACAAAAAGTAATAAAGAATAAAAGAAAACGCAAGAAATTAAAAAACCCGCTGTAACAAGTATACAGGACATAAGGTATCAAATTGCGGTGTGCACCAATAAATTCGAGATAAATTTTAAGTCTCGAACATGGTTGTTAGTGTTTGTGTAAAGCCGCGTCCAGACTTGCAACAATTCGTCAAACATCCGTCCAAACAAACCAACCTGCTTGCGCGCTCCTTTGACGCCAAAAAACCGACAAGCTCTGAATTACGGGCGGATTATTCGCCAAGTACTTGAAACGACGTAAATTCCTTCCATGTCCACGTCCGCACTATGCGGCGTGGAGCGGCACGTCGAATTGTTGCGTCTGGACGCGGCACAAAACATACAGAAGCATGAGTTTCATATAAAATATATTGAATTTGGCCTACCCTGTACAATATGGTGTCAAATTTGACGATATGCTCTATATTGGTTAGGCAGATTTATGTATTCAATGGTCTTTTTGTTGGGTACACGAAAAGTCTATCTAGAAAGAATGGGACCGCTTCGGTTCTGGTCCCGGGGTATAGTAAGCTGACCCTGTTCAGCCCTATTTACCCTGTACATGAACTGGCTGGTCGCCTAAAACAAAATAAAGAATTGCCCCCAAAAACCCAAAAAGTCTAATTAAAAATTAACGTTTCGGTGGCAGACTTGTCAAGTTAAAATTGAGTAAAAATTTAAATAAAAAAATTATTTTATATTTAAATCAATTTTTTTTAAATATTAAGCTTTTAGTTCTGGTTAGAATTTTCTGAAGATATTTTAACGCAAATGTCAAAATAAGCTGCGATAAAGAAGTCCTATATAATTAATAACAATAAACCATAGGTTACACCATCGATTGGTACAATGTTTTTAAAGTGAATCCTATTATTTTAAGTAATTTTGAATATCACAATTGCTTTTAAAAATATTGTGTCGGTCATAAAATGTAATAAGAGACCTTTGCAACCACTAAAAACGTAATTGTAAATACATAATACTATGTCCTGTATTGAGTAGAAACTACAATCGAACCCCTTTGTTCCTAGCCTCGAAATAAAAAGAGTGTACTTCGTTCTATTGACCTCTATACACTTGCAGATCGCCTAATTAAAATATGTAAAGGAAATTAAAAAAAAAACAAAATTAAAAATATCTATTAACGTTTGGGTGGCAAGTATGCCACCGTTTTCAAGATAAAGTTAGGTTAGAGATGTGAACTAATATACAGGGTGATTTTTTTAAATGTTTTGTACAGAGTCTCGAAAATCGCTGCAGCTATATACAGAGATGGTTAAATGGGGAAAGAATTGTAAAGTTCGCCCACTGACGAGCCAGACGACGCAAAAAGGCAGGGGAAATAATAATTGTGCATTATTGAGTCTAATCAGAGGAGTGCGAATAAATGATTGCTAAACAGTTTAAATATGATAAAAAAATATGTCAGCTATATATTTTTTTAAATGTAGTGGAAATTGCCAAGATCTAAATATTTTTAATTGTAATGAGAATAGCATCTCAGTAATATAATTAATAGCATCAGCGCCACTAAATTTATTTTAGACTTCCACTGTCTTTATTTATAACTATTCACATTACGTGTTGGGTAGTCCTATCTCTGTCCGTTTTAGTTTACACTTGAAAACGGACAGAGATAGGACTGCCCGAAACGTTGTGTTAATATTTATAAATAAAGATAATGAAAGTCCGAATGTACTAACGAAAAAATTTATCCTTTCGAAAATTGTTCCTTTCGACGTTCTTCATCGTTCCTGTGGATTTTTGGACACTGTTAATAGAAACTCTCGGATATAGGGAAACGCTATCAAGTTCTCTTTTTAGAGGCAGTTTCAAAGTATTGCCTTTTAAAAGGATTTTTTTCCATAATTTTGGCTGGAACAACAAGGAATGTCTACGTAAGGGTGGGTTTTCATGCTCATGCAATTTGGGCAAGTTGATTTGTGCAAATTAGACTAAACTATTACATCCGTTTTTATAGTCAAGTCTATTAGCACAATTTTGTTAAGATTATCAATAAACGATAGAGTACGACGACGAATTGTTAGCATGAGCTGGTGTTTGTTTAATTAAAAAATTAAAACCAATGAAAGATAAAAAACCTCGAATAATAAAGAAGAGTTGGATTGAAAAAAGAACTAATTACTTTCATATTAATTTAATAATGGAATAGAGCCTAATGAATTCCAAAAAAACTCTTTCCTTTCACTGATATAATCAGATATTTGAGTGCTTATCTTGGTAGAGCGGCCTTGTTGTCGGAAATTAAAATTTGAGAAACTAATTTAGGGGCGATATGAATATTAAAGCATTGTATAATCGGTTCCTCTAAGAAAATAGAGCAATAAAATAAAATATTTTTAGGGAATTAAAAATAAATCAATAACAAGGTGTAAACAAGTACTTTATAAAATATGAAATATTATATTTAAAAAAGTGTAAAATAGGTTCACAGCAGTAGGATAAAAAACTGGCAACATCTTAAATGACTTTAGTTTTTTTCCGCATTATTTTCATCTGGCTAGACTCAGTTACAAAGAAAAACAAATTTTTGGAAAAAATGTTTTTTTTTAATATCTAGTAAGCAATGATTTTTTGGACGAAACAAAATGTAATTTAAACTAAGTTCTAAAAACTGCAATTATTCTTTCCCCGTTTAACCATTTCTGTAGCTGCAGCGGCTTTTAAAAATTCTGTACTAAACATCGAAAATAACTCATCTTGTAGAAACTAAGGATATTATAAAAAAGTTAGGTTGCCTTTTCATGTCACCTTTTTTGCCCAAAAGTAATTAATCAAAAATAAAGTTTTAGAATTTGCTTCTTCTTAGTAGGTTTTCGAACCTATCATTTCCCAGAAAAAATGCTATATTTTTGGACAAGTCAAGACAAGAACCCTTACAACCCGTTCACACGGTATCGTTTCGATTAAATTCGTGTGAACAAGCTGTTGCGTTTTTTTACTACTTTCTATGGTGTTATATCGTCACCTTAATAGTAAAACCACCTAACCCCAGTTTTATTAAAAATGTAATGCCATCTTTAGCCTTATAAAATAAGGTTTAAGATGGCATCAAAATTATATTTTTATTATAAAATGTGATTTTGATGTCATCTTTAGCCTAAAGGCTAAAGATGGAATGGCATTTTTATTAAAACTGGAGTTAGGTGGTTTTACAATTAAGGCGACAATATGATTTTTTGCACACCAAATGCAATTAATTACACGTTTGTTAATTATAAATAAATAGTAGTCTATTATAATTGTAAATGTTTGGCACATTTGTTTAGGTACAGGAAATTAATATTTATGGTACCAAGTAATAGCTATTCTATTTACAAAAACTTTTTTACATTAATACATATTTTCATTGTTTGGTTTAGACCAGGCGGAGAAACCAGCTAATAAAGAAAACGCATTATCTCACATAAAGAATGCTCATTGAAGCAAATGACTTTCTTCTTAAGATCTCTTTAGTTAAATGGTCTCCTTTCGTCGAGATATAATTGCTTTTATTAATATGAGAAAATAAGATTCATTAGCTTTGGCAAGTTCAATAGCAAAACGAGCAAAGGCGTTTTGTTTAATTTCTAATTTATAACTTGTTCAATGGCGAAAAGAGAAGTCGCCAAATGGTGGGTTTTCATTTGTAAATGCGTTTTTTATTCGGTATTAGTGGGTAGCGTGTGAGAAGTGATGAATTACATTATGAGATATACATTGTTGTGGCAAAGATGATATTTCTTAGAAGCTATATTTATAGTCCCTGAGTATAACACTTTTAACTCCTTTTAGGAGGGTTCCTTTCACTTTAACACAGCCTGTCAATGTCAAATGTTTCGGGTGTCGGACTGCGCAAAGACGTCACATTTTTTCGTCGGACAAGTTTACCACAATGTTTTTGCATGAAAATTTTAATCATTGTGCCATATACGATTTACAGTCACGCAACCATAAGACCCATGGACATGGTTTGGGTATCGGATTGAGTGAGTTTCGTGATCGATTTTTGGCACAATTTTTAAAAATTGCATGCAAAACATTGTGGTAAACTTGTCCGACAAAAAAGTGACGTTTTTGCCCAGTCCGACACCTGAAACATTAGACATTGACAGGCTGGGTTAAAGCGCCTTCCATATATGGCAGTATGTATATTCGTGGTAGTCTTGTCAAAAGGCAACCCCCTAAAAATATTTTAAAAGTGTTATTATCATGAAGTCCAAGTCATTTTCTTTTTAAAGGAGAGGGCGAGTTACTTCGTGCTCAAAAGGAAACATTTTTAATGTCATCTATATATTGGTGCTGAATCATGTGACTTCAAAATTTAAGTTCGTTCGTTCATCGTATTCCCCAGGTATTGCTGAAAGGGTTTTTTTTAATTTTATTTCTTCACTATTTGAGAAAACTTTAAAGTGAAATAACAAGATATTTAGGAAACCAATCTCCAGCGCCACCTAGTAAATTAGGTAAAGAAATATTAGTAAAAATTTTAACAGGATTTGTTCAGTAGTTTTGAAGTTATAATGATGACCATCTCCGAAAGCATGAGTTAGGGAAAAAGTTCTGGGCAGTACAAAAATTGGAATAAAACATTTATAGAAGAGGTCTTGAGGAGGCAGGGTTGCTAAAACCGCTGTATCTTCGTTAATTTTGCTCCGATTTATCTTGGATTTTTACACAATATTCTTAAAATGTTCTCTATTTAAAATATTATGCAGAATAATGCTAAAAACAAAGTTTAAGCATCACATCCCTTTCCTCCTTAAACAGGAATAAAATATGTGAACTTTAGGCCTTTTGATAAAAGTTATAATAAATGTGTTTATTTTTTTATTAATTTGACTGCGGTTAATAATATTGCATTCGTGGGGTAGCGTTAATCGATTACAATAAATGTTTTACCAAAAATGAAGTACAATTGCAATACTTATTACTTGTTATTAGCGAATATAGGAAAAAATTTTAGAATTGTCATAAAACTACTCTAATGTTAGAAGGTTAAGAAATAAAAATAAATAAAATAAAAATAAGTTTTAGTTAAAAAAGAGTATTTATTAAAAAACTAAGATATGATGTTATTAGAAATTAGACAGTTTATAAAATAATCTGTAAAACTAAAAGAAGTTAAATTCAAAAGAAATTAAAAAAACTGGAAAAAAAGAAAATATTATAAATTATATTTTAAAGTTAAATAACTTCGAAACGCGTCGGTTTATCAAAAAATTATGAGAAAGTTTTTTTTTATAGGGCGTTCAATTTTATGTAAGAAAATAAATGGTTCCAGCCCTTTTAATAAACCATTAAAGAGTTATAAAATTATAAACTTAAAAAAAAACTTTCTCATGTTAATCAAAAGGGAAATTAAAATTTATCATGTCGGACCTCTTAATATTAATATTAAGGGCTGTGGCTTTTTTGAATCAGGTATACTCTAGATTCCTAGGAACGCATTGGCATTACTAATTTCTACTAAACATGAATGAATTTAAATTGAAAAATTAGCGAAATATTGTTTGGGTGATGGGTATATAACAATTTTAAAATCTTAATAATACCAAATTAAAATTATTTAAATTTACCTAAAAAATTATTGACATTTGTGGGGGTATTTTTTACATTTGAATATCACAAATTACAGATTTATGTGTTATTTGATTATTAAGTGGCTGCTCTTATGTCATTGTATTTTTAATTAATTTTTCGTGGGGTTTTTATATTATTTGAAAAGTGAAATGACAAGCCACTCTTTTAAATTTATTAAGGTCGTTCCTTCACACCCCTCTATAATTTAATCCTTAAGTAAGCTATAAACTGAGCAAATACCATCACATTCTCACAGAGACCTATTATCGTTGACATTAGTACATTTATTGTTTTAAAAATAATAATTGAAGATGTGCTATTTAAAGATGCATAGATTGTTTTGTTGGTGTTTATGTCATATTTTCACCAGTGGTGAGGGTTAGTTTGTTTTTATAAATCTGTGGTTTCAGATGTTTAATTTGATCCCAGGGTTTAGTTCCCCTAATGTTTATTTAAATAAAAAAGTACATCAATACAGGGACAGTCCAACCAAAACTGGAGACCTCAAAAAAATAAAAAATTAATATTAACAATAAGCTTATTATATTCAAAAAGGGGTTTCCAAAGACTGTGTAGAATTTAATTCTAAGCCGATGTTCAAAATTTAAAACAAAAAGGAATTAAATCTAAATTGCGCAACCGATTCGAAAATTTATAGTTTTTTTTGGTTCTTAAATTTAATACAAGAAAAAATTGATATTCCGCATTTACTAAGTATCTAAAAATGCTTTTCTAAGAGCTGTATTAAAACAGGAAAGGCAATTTTCGCTATTACACCGGCTCACAAGAAAAGTTATCGATATATTTGACCAGACCTACCTAAAGTTCCGATTTACTCCCTTAGGCTCGAGTTTAAGTAAACTGCCGAAATCACTAAAAATCGCTGAAAACCGCCAACAATAAGAGTGTAAGAGTGTTTTGGACTAATGTAATGATTAAATTTAGTGCATTTGTTGTCCATAAGAAATCAAAGTCTTATAATTCGATGAAGCCGGCTGCATGCACAAAAAAACATGACTCATGTGCCGTTACCTCGCGCGTTCCATTTAAGGCTTGGAGTGCAAGCGAGAACGCGTAACGAGCGACAAAGAGGCACAATCTCCTCGTCGTTCGACATCAGTTTCTCTTCTACTTGAATGAGCGTGCGAATGTGGTGTCAATTATTTATAGCAGCGATAATAGCAAAAGGTAATGATTCTTTCGATATTAAATATATGTTCAGTGATATATTGTCGAATATTCGTGCTTTCATCATTAAAATAAATGGCATCGTTCCGCTAGTGCAGCGATTGTAGGTTATGCTAAAAATAATAAATATCGAAAAATAACATATACAGAGTGTTTAAAAAATAGTTTACATTTAAAATTCGATATTGACGTTACTATTGCAATTGAAAAAGAAAATGATTATAAGAAATTGTGCACAGGTATCTATGGTTTATAAAAAGGGAGATTTACAAAATTGCTTAAATATAAAGATTTGCAAAATAATTATTAGTATTTAAAAAAATATCATACAGGGAGTACAAATTTTTTTATTTAAGTTTCTTATCACTATTCAACGGATTTTAATGCGTTTTTTTAAATGGATAGAATAATTCAAGGGGAAGGAAGAAAATTTTCTTTTGTTAATTGCAATCATTTTTTTTATGACGTTGTCACGTTCAACTATCGTCAGTAAATCGACTTTGCAGACAAATGATTTTTTGTAAGTGATATCACAATATTTTTAGCGTCCAATAAAAAAAAATCATACCTACATTGCAAAACCAGAGAACAGTAGTAGTAGAAGACCGCGTAGCTTTTGAACACGTCTTAAGGTCTGGCCACACATAACCGCAATGAGCTCGCAGCGTAGCTCGGCCGTGCGTTTCGCTTGTGAAATGTAGGGGGACGCGGGGCAATTTAATATTAAAGGTACAATTTTTTAATAACGTAATAAAATGTTCCGGAAATAGTTTTCCTAGTTTAGATCTAAGGACACCTCTGCTGAAGTTTACTTAACAAAATAGGAAATAATTTTATATAATATTTATTGAATTGGAGTAAAATCCTCTATGGGCTGACCTTGCAGGAACTTCTCACGTTGGATTATGAATTTCGAAAAAACATAAATATGATTAGGGTTACGGACAAAAAATAAATGTGTTGGAAAAATTGGGTAACGAAAGAAAAATCCACAGCAAAGATCATTTGAAGACAAAAGAGGGCGATACAAGTGGACAACTATTCAATTTTTTTGGCATTTTAAGCCATTTTCATAGTTTTCTTAGTAAGTTTCTAAGTAACTTAAAATTTTGATCTCTTATGTAATACGGGCTCCAAAATTAATAAGAAACTACTCACATAAGTCCAAAACACACTAGCACTTCTAATTTTTTGAATTTCAACAATTTTTAGTCTTTCGTGGTTTACTTAAGTCTCTATCCTGATGTAGCAAAACGGTCACCGGATTCGAATTTAGAGCATCTAATCACAGATCACTATATTAATAAGGATAACAGGTCACAATCTAAATTTTCAAATTGTCGTTTTGTGACCAATGGTGAAAACAAATTTTTAAACAAAATACCATGCATTGCTCTTAACATCCTCAAGGACACTTTGCTATGCGCTTTCTGACCTTTCCATCGGGAGGCGCATCATCCTCACGTTTCTTACAAAAGACAATAATTATTGCCGATCTTCGGCATTCCTCTTATTTCTTCTCTTTCTTCACGTTATAACGTGAACTTGAAAACCTTCTTCAAAGGTTAAGCCAGGTCGTCTACCGACCAACGCCGACGGCACTCTTTATGAAGATCGTGTCGGGACCATCACTTTCCGTTTTGTTATTGCTATCTTCAGCGGTTTGACGATTATTTTTAGAGTGGTCGTTCGCGTAGATTATTGATGATGATCTCAGGGACGGAATGGATTGGTTTTCTTTTACCATTATCTTTATTTGATACCTTGATTTTTTACTTCTTTCGTAGTAGGGAATTATTATAATAATAGAAAAAAGACTTTTGAAAATTTTTGCAAATCGTCACATTTTGGGATGTTAACAAAAAAAATACAAGGAAAAAAGCTTTATATTTTAGTTCGAGATTGTGTGGTTTCACGACGCGAAGCGGGGAAACAATAAACCAAGAGCTAAAATCTAAAATTTTTCCCGTGTATAATACACAATTTTTTTCTGTGATGGGAAAAACGACGACTTATTATTGAAAAAAAAACATAAATTTAAAGGCAGAAAATTAATTATGTAAAATTTGAAGTTTCAAACAGGTCGACTGGTATATTTGAAACACAATTAGACATTTCATTACTATGGAAACCCTTAAAAAAATTATTTAGTATCTGACAACGTAATTTTGTATTTTAACGAATTGCAATTAAAAAGTTGAAATTAAAAGGGATCGTTTAGTAGTTATTTGAAATAATATAAAGTTAAAAATTATCCAACTGGACTCCTAATATAAGGGAAATGTAAGTTCTGTATAATAAATTATTCTAAAATTAAATATTTACCTTTACTTACGTGTTGTATGCCCGGGAAAAAAGTACTCACTTTTTTCCGACGGTACAAAAGTAATTTAATGAAAGGTCACAGGTACCTTTTAATAGAGATACAATGTCAAATTTTTTCCATCGCGAAAATAAAAAATAATTTTTTCACGACCGTTAAAAATGCAGTTTTTCTAAATAGTTAACATGAAGATAAAGTACTGCATTCTAGTACACTACATTAAGTGTTAAAAAAAAGTAACTTTTTTAACACTTCGAAGCTTTTTTACACTTTGAATTAGTGTTTTGTTTCCATGCCTACGACAATATACTTAAATATCAATTTATGCAATAACATTGAACTGAACCAAACGGTCAAATTACCTTTGATTTCGTCATAATGTTTTTAGTTCATGTGTCACTAGTTTTAAAATTTGACAGTTTGCAAATAATTTTAATAGAAATTATTTAAAATTAATAGTAATAATGAATTTGAATGACTAAAAAATTGAAAAGGAATTTATACTGTTTTAGTATTATTTCTACAAAAAGTAAGTACATACAATTTTCTAAAATTAAATCACGGCATAGTTATGAAGAGGATGTCTTTTAAAAAATAAGGAAGCTATGTTTTTTTGCAATATAATGGCTATGCTGCAATAATAAAAATGGCTAAGTTTAGATAAATGAAACACGTATAAAATGGTATTTTGGGAAATTTTTATACGGTCGTGAAAAAAATATAGTATGTAACACATGCATAAAGTGTCTTTTTTTACTTATGGGATTGCTTTTACTTATTAGATGCTGGGAAACTTCCCATTTGTAAAAAAATCACACTTTATGCACTTGTGACATAAATTACTATTTATTGTGCTCTTCTATAAGGAGTGATTAATAATCGACTTTTTTAATGGTAAATCAAAAAATGTCTTATATGAGTAGCGGTACATCGTAACAGTCAAATCCGATTGGACAGGTCGCATTGAACCTAATACTGTGCTTTTAGTCCTAGAATATATCGGATGCAAATAATCCGGTTCTAAATCTCTCTAAATTTGACAAAGAAAAGGATATAAAATGACAAAAATAGCAAACAAATAAAAATAAACTTCTAACCTTACTCTTGTGGTATTTCTTCAATTAATTTTTCTTAACTTAAAAAAATATCCAAAATAATTACGCAAACTACTTGAGAGAGACACTATCAAAAATATTTTAGCACTATTTAAAGTAATTTTATTTTCTAAAGCCACGTACATACTTTAATATAATCGGCGAAAACATTTGTTGGCCGACTGTATCTTGACTGTTGCACATCGGTCGGTCGACTTGTTGCAAACGCCATGGCAACATCGGTGGGCGATTTCATTCAAGGTATGGGCAAGTCGCCTGTGTTCCATTTAATATGGAAAACTTCGGCAGGTTTGTACGAGCTTTAAAACTAGTGTGGACGAGAAACACTTGTACCTACAAATGTTGGCCAACTTTGTTGCTGAAAATTTTTTGAACAAGATACAGTCGGCCGAGAATGTTATCCCGATTGTATCCAAGGCTGTACATGGCTTAATATTTCTTTTCTAAACTTATATCAGCTGTTTTACCTAATTGTCACTTTTTAAACGTTTTGCAAAACCGTCAATATCGTACAAATGGAACCCACGATCGCATTGAACTCGATTCAAATCGCTTAAAATACAGGATTGATTTTTAGCATTTAATTTAATCCTTTACTCAATCGGAAACGTGTATATCGCAATTTTTTATCGTATTAATTTTTATCCGATCGGTTGAATCGGATTTAGTATAACTATGTACACGTACTCTATGTTTTACCCAAAAAATGCCTTCCGTTAATTCTTGTGCGAGGCTCTGATTGCAAGCCTGACTTACTGGTAAAAATCGTAATTCACTATTTTGCGTTATTTACTTGCTGCATTTTTATAGTCGGTTAAATTATTACTTTTTCAATAATGTATCATACCTTGTATTTTTCTCAATCCGTTTTTGAGATAAGTTGCATTTTATGTTAATTTTATTATTGTTATTGGATGAAAAGAAGTCCATAAAAAAGTTTGAGCATGTTGTACTTTAAACACTTCTAATATAATCTTTGAATATTCTTAATTGCAATAAATACCAAAGCCATAAGATTGTTCCCCTACAACTTAGTAATGAGAAATATGGCTCTTTCTTAAATGAAATCGACGCGAAAGAAAAGTCCGAGCATTTTAAAGCTCCTCAGGGGCGCAATTAAGGGTGGGAGGGTAGGAGGGCTTAGCACTCCATGACGGCGACTACCCCCCAAAACTATTGAGCATTTTAAATTATGCCCTCTCAAAAACCCGAGTCTAATTGGCTACAGGTATAATGTATTTGTCCCATTTATTATCATTTTCGGGAGTAACTTAAGGATAAATGGTAAGGATATAGGTCTTTGATCTATAGAGCTTTTTTAAGAATAAGGATTCACAGACGTTTTTGCGGTAGCAAATATAATTGTATTTTGTATTAAAGTGAATATAATTTTTGAAGACCCTATTCAATTTTATTTATGCCTCGTGAAAGAAATCTGAGATATCTGCATTACTTTACACTTGTTTTTCAAATTTAGGCCTAAAACTGGATTAGGTAATTAAAGATTAGGGTAAAGATAGTATAAAGTTATATATATTACAGTATTAATTTCGTCGTCAATATCACGAAGAGGCGTATCTTATTTTTTAAAATTTTACAAAAGTACTTTTTAGGCATGTTTCCGCGCGCGTTTCACCGAGTCAAAAAGTGCCATAATAGAGCCCTATGAGATCAAGTACGCAAAAGCTTGAATCCTACCGAAAAATTATTTTTCCTACGACCACATGTAAAAATAGTAAATAGCACACTGTTTTCATGCATAGAAAATGCCTTATATCACACTAGTGTTGCAAAGTACTTTACAACACTAGTGTTGCAAAGTATAATATAAAGTTGTCATCGCTGTCATTGTTATTTAAAATAAATTTGGAGTTATCAGGTTGTTAATGGGATTTACATTGAAAAACAATGCAATATTTTTTTAATGAGGATCTTTTTTAATTCTTAAATGATAAAAAGCGACTGGGTAGGTGATTTTTGATATAAAAATATTATTTAACTGTATAATATATCGCAGTAAGGAAAAGTATATATCACCCTAGTGATGCAAAGTTTTCAATTGTTTTCTTATTTTTCCGTGAAGACAAACAACTTTTATTGTTTTTTTTTTGGTGAATAACTTGTGGTCGTAGGAAAAATAGTGTACATTACTTGTGTGAAAATCACTTTCTTACACTCGTGGGTTTGTCGCACTCGGCTGACGCCTCGTGCAACAATATTCCCACTCGTGTGAAATAAGTCATTTTCCACCCTTGTAATGTAATATACTATTACAGACAAAAATAAAATATTATCGTACCTGACAGGTTGACTTCTTTTGCTATTTTATTCCAACCTCTTTCTATGTAATATTTTCTCAAATATTCTTTTAAACTGCAATTATAAAGTACAGGACGGTTTTCAACCTCCTCCACAAATCTAATATTAAACGAATTCATCTTTGGTCCAAAAATTCTTAACCTAACACTTATTTTTCCGTGTAAAAACTAGACCCAATAACAATATGAATCACACACTGTAAACAAAATACCAAACGGTTTTGTACTGCATTTGTTTATTAAAGGAAGCGAATTCCTGAGATCGGACACGAGGTGCCTACTTGCTGTCAAAGCTTGTAAAAGGGTGTTCTCGTCGCTGTTTCACCGACCCATGTGCAGAGAGCCTAAAGCTGTCAAAATCTAACTTATGACAATTCGTGATATGAAGGGGCAACTACGCCACTTCGTAATATTGCCGACGATTTTTCAATTTAAAAGAAAACTAAAAAGACAAAAACAAAGTTTAGGCGGAAGACCACTGAATGGAAGTTTGTTAAAGAACGTATCATGCCAAACTTGGTCAAAAACATTGTAACGGAATACGGATTCCGCGATACGTACTGTGTGTCATGCTTTTTCAAAGTTTTTCCAAAAGAAAAATTAATTCCATACTAATAAACTAAATGTATCTTTCCGACTGTTACGGATCTGTACTGTCGTAAATCGTTAATAACAGTTCGGTCTTAAAAGGCGATGACATTACCGGTTATGCAATAGATTGAGAAGGGTTAGTAAAACTTGTTGAACTCAACCTTGGACTACTTGTAGACTTTAATTTATCCCTCAAAAATGTCTAACCCAAATTCGCGGAAAACTAATATTAAACATAATTAAATTTCTATTTATTATTTTTCTATCAAATTCAGATTTTTTTAATATTGTAACAATTTAGGACTCCTAAGAACTAATGTTTCATAAGTTTCTAAAAGGGAAGTTAAAAAGTTATAGTTATTTACTTGGACTAAAAGGTTTCAAACGGAGTAAAAATTTTTGTTGCTCTATTGAAAGCTGCAAGTAAATAAATTCTAGTGTATCTAAGAGCTGAAAAATACCTATAACAGAAAGGTTTATATATATATATATATATATATATATATATATATATATATATATATATATATATATATATATATATATATACATCAGCGAACTAGGGGAGGAAGTTCTATGGTAAGAGTGGGATAATTAATAAGTCGAATTGTTCTTCTTTGGATAATATTCAGAATAAATACTGTGTGTTGTAAAAGAATGCATTTTCTAGATATAGGAACAGTTAGACCTAACTAGAAGATTATAAACATTTTCTGGCTTATCAAAGAAATCAAACGTATTTGAACGTGCTGTGGATATGAAAGGAATCTGTTTAATGTTTATGTCATTCAAGGTATTATGAGGTAACGTCTACAAAATTAAATGAAACTACTGGCTTAAGAAAAAAAATATTATCGTGAAGGTTACCATCGTTCTTAGTTTTTTAATTATTTAAAAATCAATTTAGAGCTCCATGCCTTTGTACAGAAATAAAAGAAGGGACAAGTTAAAAACCAGTCAAAAATCTGTAAACTTAAATAAATACTGATATATTGAGTTTGATCGACTTACCCTGTACCTATCCTGGATATTTCGTAAATATAATTAGATAAGGGGAACAGTCCAATAGAAATAAAAATGAAGCAGTTAAGATCGTGAAAGTAAATATCTGTTTTACATTTTTTGTGATATCTGGCATCGTCACATTTGGTCAAATCCGCTGATGAGTTAGGGAGACAAAACGCGAAACACGAGAATGACGTCGGTAAAGATACGGAGAGATTGCTCTGTAGAGCTCTCTAAAATAATAGTGAATAATTCTACCTATCTAACTTGTCGGACCTACACTACGTGGGGTAAATTGGATCTTGTCCTATTTCCCAAGCAGACCGTGAGGTACTTGCCTGAGCAAGGCATACTCTGTTTGTGCTACTCTGTGCATTATCCACACCACTGCCATAATCTTGTTATGCGTTTCGTCCTCTTAAAGTCATCAGAGGCGCCTGTTCCAAATCTTTCGAAACCATTGCCTGACACGGCAAGTTGTTAAGATAATCCGTCATTTCGTTCGACTTCCCTTGTGCAAACCGAGCTAAGTGGCTGTTGGTGAGCTTAGTTAAATACATCAGGCAGATGCCATGACATCACGTATATCGTTTAGCGCCAGCTTAGCTGGACGGACGCAAGAACGGCGAGCTGATGCCTCCATTCAGTAAACTGAACGGCTAGCATCAGCTCTTAGCAAGAACGCCCATAAACGATAACAGAACATAAAGGTTCTTTGGCTAAACATAGTTAAGATTACAACTTGATGGTTATATTTCTGAAAAAATTTTGACCTAATATTTTAGTATTTCAATAATCAATTATTTTTAAAACTTCGTTTTATGGTTTTTAAAAAGAACCTTAATTTAGAAATATCATTTACTTTTTTTAGTTTATAGGGATTTTGGCTGGGAGCTAAGCAAATAATATTGTACGTGATAGTGTTTGTAGTTTACAAGTGAATGCAGGCGTTTATTGTTCGACATTTAAATCTCAAGAATTGCATACAAAATTATACTTTTAAATAAATAACTATCTTATGGTTTTAACATGGCCTAATACCCATGGTTTACAATCATTAGCAAACGAAAATCTATAGAAAGAGGTGAAAGTAATGAATTATGTACAATCAAAGAAGTAAGCCGCCTATTCTAGGGTAAGCAAATTTCGGGTAGTATGGTTAAAACTGGTAGTTTTAATTGTGGTTAAAACGAGCTGCATTAACCTGTGCACTGACCCGACGAACGGTTAAAATTAGGTTTTCACCAGCAAGGTGTCATAAATTTGGTTATTAATTAAACATGGAATAAAAATAAATAATACTTTGGACTTAAGAGATATGATAAATGGTTTTTCGATGTACATATATTTTTTAACACTCCGTGATCTGAATTTAGCCATCAAGTAATTTTTTCACTGATTCTCAAAATTCAAAAGAACAGCAACTTTGACGGTTTTTTGCAATTTACTAAATATTTGTGGTTGCTAGAGCTAAACTAACTAATAGCTAAAATATATACAGAAAACTAAAGAAAAATATTGGCCTATGATTGTGTTGGATTTTTTTAATCCTGAACAAGAATTTCTGTTAGTTTTGCTCTAGCTTCATTAACCTTTATCCGGAAATCGCTAAAGAGAAATCCTTTGTAAAGGCATTTTTTTTATTTTTTTTTCTGAGATTATGTAAAAAATTACCAGATGACCAAATTCTTACCATGCATTTGTGTTTAGGCGGCAGAAATACACAAGGAAGTATAGTTTCTGTTCCTGGGTCCGATAATTTTTTATAGGGTGGTGTTATTAAAAAAATGTAAAATGTATTTTTTATTCTTGCTAATACAAAATACGTAATACGTAAAAATTATCTGAATAAAACATAAAAATAAATAAATAACGGTCTTGTAGCTTCTTTATGTTGCAAACCTTCTCCAAGCTCAATTTTTATCTAAAAGAATAAAAACACTTTTGATTTTGCACAATTTACAAATATGATCCAGTTTAGTTCTCGTTTAATGACACTATGTTTTTAAACTTCAGTTAATTTATTATTTAATTTGTTACTTTAATTCACTTACCATTTAAACTAGACTGGTTTAAAATGTAAGTACTCTTAATAAATACTGTTGCTATATTTTTATCGATAGTCCCTTAGCCCTTTAATAACATAAATGTATTGAAATTTTTAATTCCAGAAATGTAAAAAAAACATTTATTTGGTTTCCTGTACTTTTATATTTCTCAATAAGTATTTTAAGCTCTAACTGTATTTGCTCGACAACTTTTCCTTTCTATTCCGATTACGATATAAATACAATGGAGCCCCAAGAATGGCGAAGTGTCACGGGGGCACGGAGTGACCACGCCCCCTAAAGGTCACTAGTTCGGAAACATTAAGCCACCTGACAAAAACTAGGACAAATATTGTTTAAATTTAATATTATTCAGTTTGTTTAAAAAAGTCAATTTTTTGTCATGATTCATTCTTATGCCGGAGATTTGGGTATAAAGCTTTTTTAAACTCCCTACCTCACAGGACGTTTCTTTAAAATTTAAGTTTTTAAATTCGACAAATCAGCTTTGCGAGAAACCATTGAAATTATATCTGAAAGGTTAAAGTTTGTTTAAACATTCGTATATAAATTAGGTCAGGTCTTTTTCAAATGGCAAGATTTTTTTCCTTTGTCAAAAACATTAAAGGGTTATATAACTTGGCTGCATGTGTTTGGCATAGTCATGACATAGTCATGACTTAACCTAACCATTCAATTTTATGTCACAAATTATGACGTCATATGAAAAATTATCAAAACCAATTGGTCATGTAACATCTTTTTGTACTAAATTTAGCATAAATCCAAGTCCGTTTTTTGTATCATTGCGATTTTACATTTCTTCTACTTTTCCATAGTTCAAACAAAATAAAAGACGTTTTTTTGCGTTGGAAATCTCCTGTTTTTTGTTCAGACCCAGTAATCAAAATTCCAAAGCTGTATGAACGATACTAATCAGATTAATGACATTTTTAACGACATAAAAAAATATAATGATTGTGTTATTATTGTAATAAGCTTAAACCAGCCCACATATTTTTAAGTTAATAATACACCATTTCTCACCGACGCCATATTTGTCGAAATGCTATACCTCCAAAGTCTTAATCTAACCATCAATAATAATTACGGCACCAGATAAAAGTAACAAACAACCTTGCTCTAATCACGAATTCTTTAGACTGCTATTGTTTTCTTTTCTGGCCTCGTGCCATACATTTTTAATAACATTTCCTAATAAGACAAATCAGTGTAAAAAATTATGCTTTTTAGATTAGGGTAACTTTTTATGCTGTCTGTATTTTTATATACACATTTAGCTAAATCAAAAGGTTCATAGACAATGCGTGAAAACGAGACGGTCTAACGCGTGTAGAACACGCGTTAGACAGCTAGTGATTAGACAACGAATGTCGGCATGTAAACATGTTAAGGCATCGGTTCCGCTTTGTGGTAACTTTAATTGCCTATAAACTTTTTAATTTGGTTGAAAGGATCGCGAAGAAAAGATTTTTTCATTACAACTTCTTGAACTCTACGAGATCACGGCTCATCAACTTTGTTTTTCATATGAAACGATAAAATGGGGTAACTTTTTTTTATCTTTGGACAATTCACGAAGGCCGATGGCCTAAATACTAACGTACCGTGGATGTCTTAAGCAAGGTAAGAGGAAGTTTGTTAACGCGGGACTTAAAAACTTCAAGATTTGGGGAAGAAGGAAAGACCTCCGCTGGCAGCGGGTTCCACATTCTAAAAACTCTAGGGATAAAAGAACGAACGAAGTGGGAAGTGGAGGGACTATACTGGATAACTCGTCGGAGCAGAAGCTGTAAAAGTATCTATATATAATAACCTGTATTTTGTACAACTTTAAAAAATGATTTTTTGGTTATTACATTCTATCATTTCTAATTTGCTTTATGTCACCAATATCGATTTCGAAAGTGACTGTTGCAGTGTTGTAAACAGTAAGAAATACGAAAAATTTAAAATTGTTACAAAGTTAAGCATTTTAGAGCTTAATGTTATCTCGAAAATTCCAGTTATAGTAGGGGAACCCACGATGCTAAATGGGGATTTAGTCGAGCGTCATAGAGACCTATTGGGTTGCAAAACTTAGATGACAAGAGGAAAATATTGTTATACAATGTATATCATTATTAAGGGACTGCGGAGCTATTCTTGCCCGTTCGCATTTTTGACGAGCGATCGTGAAAGATGTGAATGGTCAAGAGTAATGCCGCTGGTAGGACTGCTTACAGGTGTATGGTAGCCTTAATTTACCTAATTTCTTGCTCTTGTATCATTAAGAAATGCCCTATTTTAGACCTGTGCTAATTTACGCTAAGGTTTTGCAATGTAACAAAACTATGCAATGTAAGCGCCTTAAAAATTATCTCTTTAATATTTCTCCGAAAATTGATTTATATAGATGTTCTATAAAGAGCATTTCAAAGGTAGTATTTAAAAAAGAAATAGGCTCACGATTCATGATCTCATTTCAGTATCCCATTATGTCTGAAAAAGCAAGACCACCGCCCTGCCCTATTGCAAAACTAATAATTTTTATTGCTCCTTTTAGAACATGGGTAATGGGAAGCAATAAAAAATAATAAGATTGTATTAAATCTCGACACATTTCCGACATGGTTATGCAGAATCGGACTGATACGATTTTGATTGAAGGAATAATTGACCCTAAGTTTGTATTTTGCTGAAATTGTAAGAATATGCAAAAAAGTCTAAAAAACAGGAAATTTTTAATCCTTTATGGCCTTTTCATATTAGCGGAAGCTGGGAATCCGGGCGACGGACTGGCGCTATCGAAGTGTATGAAGTCTTATGAGACCTTTTACTTGTTGAGCCGGCTTTCCGGGTTTTCAACGTGTGAAAGGTCTCATTAGACTCTATACACTCCATAGCATCGGTCCGTCGCCGGATTCCTGGTACAGGTTTAGGCCATACCATGGAAGTTTTTTGATGCCTTCAGATAAAATGGTACTAACCTACGGGCTAAACAAAAGGCTTCGAATCTTGAACAAGACATTACAGGATTCCAGGCGGTATTTGTAAAAATAGAACA
Source organism: Listronotus bonariensis (assembly GCA_014170235.1). NCBI lineage: Eukaryota > Metazoa > Arthropoda > Insecta > Coleoptera > Curculionidae > Listronotus > Listronotus bonariensis. Next base: position 25,164 of record JACEGR010000542.1, read on the forward strand.
CTAGCAAGATCACTAAACGGAGATATATATGGACAAAACCATAGTAATTAACTCGTACTGCCGTAAGATCAACTCCAAGCTGGTACAGGGCAAAACTGTATAGTTGCCATGAAGGAGATGTGTGTCAAATAGGCTGATTATTTCCTGGGTTTGGGACATACGAATCGCCTAAGCAATAAACAAATTGATAAAATGACAAGTAAGGTTATGTGTTAAATTATTGACCATGACCAAATTTTAGGAATAGTGAATTAGAACACCACAACAGCGGTAACCAAGAAATTCATAAAGGCATACTTTTCTTAATTTACAAAGGATGTTCTGAATCACTACCGGAAGGTACTAAGAATTATAATGGGTTAAGTCATGGTGGCTAAAGAAGATCTATCGTGCTACTTTGAAGCTCTTTGTCGTCTGCGGAAGTGCAATCTAAATAAGAATGACGGATTATACAGCGTACCCCAAGTATATGGATGGATAATAAAACTGCGCAAGTCGCAGCATGTGCAATGGGTCGCCTGTATTCTGACAATGTCAAGTTTTACACTTGTCCAATTTTTGGTTTTCAGTTTTAGCTTGTGATCTGTGGTATTCGATTTAGTATCAGTTTTTTTTCTGTTTTGTAATTTAATATTTTTTGAGGATGCTACCCTTTTTAGATGCACTCTTTTTAAATGTACATCAGCACACACTGTTAAGGAAATCTGCTCGAATAAATGAATGAATTTGATATTAAAACTGTGTGTACCTCAAAGCCATTCTTTGCATATTAAAGTACCTAATAAATTGTAAATTTAACCAAAATATTTTCAAATTTACGGTATTATTTTGATCATTGGAATCAAAAATGATAAGGTTAAACCTATATATAAAAAGTAGGATTTAGGTTATACACAAAAGTTTAAAAACTTCTTTAATTAGGTTTAATGGTCTAATGTTAAATGTTTTAATTATCTGGAATGTTTTTTTCCTTTTTAAAACAAATCGATACCTTAATTCGCAAATCGGCTAACTTCATATTCACAAAATTTTACAGCAGAGACAAAAATATTTGAAAAAATATTATAAAAATAATTTAAATTAAGGCTTTTTAACATTTGTTAAGTAGATTAATGTTTTTTGGGTTATTTTAAGTAAAGAAACCATATATTTTTTTACATTTTATAATAGTTCAACTAACTACGTTTTGTTTTGAAGGAAAATTGAGTTGGCCGATTTGCAAATTACGGTATCGAAATGGAAAAATGTACACCTAAAATTAAAATAAAATACACATTTTAATATTGATTTTTCTCTATCTACTACTTTCTTTTACATGCAGAAAAACTGACCGACCGACGCATAGCCAAATCCAAATGATTAATGGGCAATTAAAGTAAAAACAAAGCGAGACCGATGCGTCACCATGTTTACTTGCTGGTATTCTTTGTCTAATATCTACTTTTTGGTGTCCTACATGCGTTAGTCCTTCTCCTTTCCACGCATTTTCCTATCAATAAGCCAGGCCATTAAACCGCCCACACAATATGCTGCTTGTTGTGTAAAAGGTTGTATAGGCAGTATTACAGAGAATTGGTGCAAAAGTTCAGTTTTTTATTGCAAAATTATTTTAATATGTTTTTTGGCCAGAAATATTTGTTATACAATTTCGCTTCAAACACGTTTTTTTCAGAATGCCAGCAGGCTTCGGATATGACAGAATAACCATTTTTGGTTAGAGTCAAAGTCAACCCAAATATTTTTTCCAAGGCGGTACTAAAAACACCAATTTTTTGATGTTTAAAAACACATAATCATTTTAATAGCCTTGAGCTTTAGGCAAAGTTTTAAAAGCTTAAGATTTTCGCGGTTTTAATAAAAATTTTAAAATACTGGATAATGGGTCCTAGAACCAGCTATGGTCCCCGCATCATAGTTTTGGAATTATGGGCTTCGATACTAGTGGCTGCCAAATCAACTGATTAAGTCCGACCCTGTGGTTATAAACTCTTTCCTATTTTAATAAGGTATGTTGTTAACTTATAAAATTCTATGTTTACTTTAAACGAGATCGGTGGAATAATGGTCGGAGGTCTTGTAAAGACAGATATCGTGATTGGACAAGAAAAAGTATCCATATTAAGTAAATAAGATATTTATTACCAGAGAAACGCATTTGTAAGAATTTTAATTACATATTGTAAGAAAAATTAGATCTAATGAAATAAAATTGAAAATAAAATGGAATTTATTTATTAACCATAGGACTGATTAACTGAATCGGTGCCGTCAAGTAATGATGCAATAAAATAAGCATAGTTTTCTTTTATTTAAATTAGTTATTGTAGATGATCAATTTTCTTTTACAAAGTTATGTTGAAATACCTCAGGGTCAGAAATGTCTCCAACCCCTATTCTTCTTTACATCAACGATCTGCTTCCTGATAAATCTCATTGATATATTTGCTACCAATAGAAACTTTGTGCGTAATTTACTGCACATGTCTTGCAAAAGAACTTAAATTGCCGCTAAATTGCACCAAAAATTATATCAGTTTTAATTCTTTCTAGTTTAAACACTCTGTAATGAAATTAGTCATGGCTTAAAAAATGATTTATTTAATTTTACCGCTGAAAAATACAACTATTGGGACACTTATCTTATTTTTGTATTAAATAATTTAGATGGAGATCGTGCACTTCAAAGGTAGGCCCGTCAAATGTTTGAGTTTTTTAAGAGGTTGTTTATCTTAATTCATGTTTACTTCCTTCTAAAGGGTATCCAAAAAAATACATAACCTCCTATCTGGTACATCCCACCAAACACTGATAATGCCTGGTCTTTAACGTTTTTCTCTAAGGCCCAGTTATACCAAGCAGGTTCAAACTCAGTTCTACTGAACTGAGGTAAGGCCTTTGAACTTTCTGTAAAGTTTCATTTTCTTTCAATTTCTTGACACTGATAGCAATATTTTACGGAAAGACCTTAGTTTAGTTGAACTGAGTTTAAACCTGCTTTGTAAAACTGGGCATAAGTAGTATCTGAATGGTTTATGGGATTAAGTTTTAGGAACATTTTAAGAAAATCGCTTTGTTTCCTGAACTTCGTTGCTAATTAAAGAAGAGTTTTAGTGCCTATATAATAAATTAGCTTACATATTTTATGTTCTTTATTTTATAATTTGAACCCAATATTTATACATATAAACATAAAGAATTTTTGTCCTTAAGCTACTCCTAATATTTTAAGGATTTTCGCCGGTAATACTTAACTGTTGCATGTACGCTGCACATTTTGATATTTATGGTTTTATAATTTTTCGGAAAACCTTGAGAACAACTACACAAGCTGCTATAAAATGCAGCGAGATAGGAAATAAACTGCGTGCCACACCTAACTCCCTGTCTCAGGTGAATAATTGGAGATTGGGTTAGGTATGTTTTAAATGCTTGTTTTTATTTTTTGGTTGAACTAAATTGACAATAATTATTTATACTAGTGCATGTATAGGTACTTTTTGCCTCATGTAGATTGACTTAAAAATGGGTATATATGGTCTCGTCCTCTTGCTTAGTCATATGGGGAAAACCCGATTCCCTGCATATGTAGTGTTTCAACCGCTGTCGGCGTTTAGGAATAAACAAATTCTTTCAATTTTCCTAATAATTCTTCGAAAGTTCTTATTAAATGGAAAACTTTTTGACTATTAACACCACGAAAGAAATTGCCCCTTAAAAAATTCTGCTTGCTAAGAAAATAAATATTCAATAAAAAAATTGTATGATGGATGTACATGGTGGCTTCAGAAAGGCTCTGGTTTAAATAATAACAACTAATTCTTTTAAAAAGCAAAAAGAAAGTACTAATTTTGTCTCTGTTTCTAACCGATTTATTTCTAATCGACCTGTTTCTAATCAACCTGTTCCTAAAACCTACATGTTCCCTCGCATGTTCCTTACTGATCTGTTCCTTACCGATCTGTTTTTAACCAACATGTCCCTAACCAATCTGTTCCTTATCGATTTGTTCCAAGCAAAACCTGTATGGTACGGTTAGAGACTTTGACGTTGCGCAGGATTCCTTGTAACGTCGAAGATATTAGCACAGGGATGGAATCCCGTAAACTCGGTCATTCCCTTTACTGCCCTAGTATATGTCAAGGCCATCCTTGATAACGTAAATTATCACTACTAGCAGAAAAGTTCCCATAAAATTTTTTGATATCCGCACTCTAAACAATATTTACGGATTGAGAGCTGTAAATTTTGATTTTTATGGAGAGGAGCAAACAAAATTTTAATTTTTATTTTGCACATGGCTGTATAGCATATTTTTTGTTTTTTCCCAAAACATATTTTTTTTACCTAATCTGTATGTGCTTGGACTTTTAATAAAACTAACCACTGATAGTTACTTTAAGATGATTTATAAAAAGTTTCCATGCCATATTTACTAGTATTTCTACATCTAAAGGAAAGGCTAGGATTTCTGTTTCGTGCTAAAAAGCATTTTTCCCCTTCTAATTTATACTTTTGAATGTACCCCAAATCCGCCCCTTTCTGGAGTACGGTTCTCATATTTGGGGAATGGCATCCCCGATAACCCTCAGCATTCTTCATTATATCCAAAGCAGAGCTGTTCGCTTCATCAATGATCCATCGCCTACGATATACGTCCTTCTCTAACCTATGATCGGGCGGTAGAAGATTTATTGCTTTTTTATAGATACTTTTACGGCTTTTGCTCCTAGAAATTGTCCAGTATAATTTCCTTATTTACAGCTCCCAACAAAGAAACTCGAGGTGCCGCTTGTGTACTTTCTTATGCGGTCTAACTGGTCAGGCCATAAACTTTTATCCAGAACTAACCAGAACCTGCTTCCTCGTCAAATTTTTAAGTATTTAAGTGCCGTGTTAATAAACTCCTTCGTACCTCGTCCGGCCAAAATGCTTATCAAGTTCCGTAAGAAATTTAGTGGCTAGCCCAACAGACGGACAAAGTGCAAAATGTATTGACGCTAATAGCTAGCAAGGACTAAGGTGCCAGAACACACTTTGCCGTGTTCATGTCCTGCACAACCCGGACCCTACCCAGTAGGAAGGGTCGGATATCCCCCTGGGTGGAGACGTGGTCTTTAGTTGTCGCGAATAGGACCGTGGTTCGGAACCCACGTTAAGCTGTAGGTCCCGTCTGGCTGACACCACCCAGACGTAAAAAGCCAGGGCGCACAATAAACCGAACGGTTTCTGTCCATGGGTTATCCGGACCCTGTTCTAAGGCTTAAGGTCTACATCGCTTAAGACACCCATGGTATGTTAATATTTTGGCTATAAAATACCAATGAGCATAGAAGAGGGGAGAGGAACGGTTGTCAAACGCCAATCCATTGAAAAATATCACACACCTGCAGCTAGTGATATGATAAGCCACCGATTAGCAATGTTAAATTTTGATGTTATTTTTGTGTAAAAACATGATTTTGATAGAAATTATGTTTTCATATTAAATTATTTGATAACAAATAGCCATAACGCACTTCCAATGTAATATCTTTGTTTGTGGTTTAATATTATTAAGTCAATATTTTATCAACTTTACCTAGCTCGGCGATCAACTGAACACAGCGGGATTTTGTGTCATGCGCATTGCATGAATATTGCGTTTGAATGAATTTTCTTTGTGCGCATGACTTGTAAGCCTATAAAACAAGGTTCAAATTGTGCCACTTTTCTGATTAGAGATTTTTTTCACTTTTTGACAACCCACGAGGGCCTATGCCTAAATATCAGATTAGCGTAGGTGTCGGGTTATTAAATGTTTAACCCATCGTTTCCCCTGTTCCGTCAACGTTGTCCAAGCACTGAAACATGCAATTTTGCATTTTCACAGCACCTTTAGACAACGCGGTAGTGCCACCACGGTTGTTATTTTTAAATAACTACTTCCTAAATTATTCTCTATCCTTTTTTATTCTCTTTGTAAAGTACCAGAATGCAGATGTTATTTTTAAAGAAATATTCCCTCTTTTATATTTTTATTTTTGTTTTGATAAAAATAATTATCTCTAGGTAATTTGATTTTAGATGAAGCATAAAACCTGCTATTTTTCCCGTCGGTAAGAACGGAGTATTTATTTCACAAGCGAAAAGTACTTCCTCTATCTCGAGCCGGTTTAGTGCATTCATTTGCCGCTGAAAGCGATTAATCCTCGAGATTAAATAAATTGTATCGGAAAACCGGTTTTTAATTCCTATCTGTACGCTATAATTCTCATTGTTTCAAAGTTGCAACTTGTTTATCCGATTATGAAAACTAAAAATTGAATAAAATAATGAATGGTTTCTGCTTGGCTTTTTGCGGTAACTTATGTGATTAGATTTCCTATGTTATTTTAAGTTATTTTTGTTTTTATAGGAACTTAATTTAGTAAATTGTAAATTAGTCTTGGTATTTATTCTTATTCTTGGGACAATCCACGAAGGTTCACAGGCCTCATTCTGCTGTTATGTGTGTTTCTTAAGTACAGTAAGGCAGTGGCGTATTTACCAGAAGGCTGAGTAGGCTGGAGCCTAGGGCGGCGTTTTTATGGGGCAGCAGATTTTGTACTTTGTTTATAAATTGTTTAGTTGAAAATGAAAATGAAAGTGAGGACCATTTTTTTTGCTCTTTAAAATTGTTTTTCAATGAAAAAGGTTAAAAATAGGGGCTAAAATTTATAGCTTATGGGCGGCAAATAATATGTAAATGCGCCTCTGCAGTAAGGAGCTGTTTATTTACACGCAACGTAAAGAATAGAAGATTTAGCGGAAATGGAATGATCTCTTGATCTTTTGGATCTGGACACTTTGGATTTGAAGAAATGAACATTGGGAATAGCTTTAAATCTCCAAAATATAATAATATATTTGGTTGGATTAAGAGCTGCTAGGAAAGAAAATATGATACCTATAGGTGGCTATAGAAACAATATATTTATGGCAGTTAAGGTTATCTTTACATGTAAGGCCTACAAGATTAAATGTGTCTTTGCTCTGCAGACCTTGGCGGCTTATTAATAAAAGATAAGTTCTCCAGTCCAATATTAAATTAGGGTCCCCGGAGAAAGATATTTGCATTGCATTATGTTTGCTTTCCAAGGCAGGCTTAGAGATTGGCTTGAGAATTCGTAAATTAAATTAACGAGTACTATCATCAGCAAAACTATGAATGGAATTGGTTGGGAAGGTCGTTGATGTAAAAGAACACAAAGTTGGTGCCAGTACTCAGCCCTGAAGCACTCCAGCATTAACGAGGTAAAAGCTTAAAGAGTGGCCATTGACAACAACTTAAATACATCGATTGGAAAGAAAACACAAGATCAGAATTTAGTTGAAAGACCCTAGGAAGTTTATGACACGTATCATGCCTGACTTGGTCAATATCTTTTGATATATTAAAAGCAACGATCTGTTGTGTGATACGATGGAAAGAAGATCTGTTGAACATCTCTTGTGGCAAAATCCATTTGCCTGTCAAGCTAACTTCTATGTTTTCCCAAATACTTAAGAATTTTAAAGTTAATAAACTCCTCAATTACTTTACAAAAAACTTTTAAAAATTTAGATCATTAGAAAAAGCCTATTGAAATGACCGCTGTCGCCATTAAGTCTAGATAATTATTTAATGTTAAGAGAAGAAAACGGAAAGCTATATCTTATATAAATTTTTAGGTAACATTATAAAGAAAGGACGAATGACTTTAGTAGATGGAGTTGAATTAAACGTAAACATCATGTAAAGTATTTTTATACATTTTTTTGTTCTTTTAAATGCATAATATTTGTTATTATTAAAATGCTCTTTTCTAGAAAATCAATAATAATGGTTTGTAATTCGGCTTATAAATAATCTACATACCCCCGGTTAGACAGATCTATGATATTCGAAATGGACACCTGATAAAAGAAATATCATTCCAAAATTTAAAAGCGATATTATTTCGTTCTAGAAATGGTAGTGATTTCGCCAGCTATACTTCATGTAACATACTGAAAAAAAATCAATATTATATCAAAATATTATTAAATTATTTAGTGCAAAAGTATAATTAAGTAAAAGCTATTAAACAGATAGATATTTCCTATGTTTCCGCTTATTAAAATAATAAAATGTTAAAATGCGCAAACAAAGGCATTCTCTTTATTTAAATGAATACATTGATTTATATGTTTAATCACTGTAAATCATTTTAAAACATTACTTTTAAATACCACGGTACAAATTAAATATTTAAATTGTTTATTTCATGAAACCATATTGTTTTTAAATGCAAAAAAATTAGATAACTTAGAAGGTATTCGACTAGTAAAAGTAAATGTCAACTAATTTTAAAAGTGATTTAAACAAGAAAATATTTAACATAACAATGTTAAAATATTAATACGCTGACTAAGGGTACATCGTTAAACTGAATCCGATTCAACCGATAGGATAAAACTTAACACGTTTCAGATTGAGCAACGGATTGGATTGAACGCCATAAGTCAATCCTGTTTTTCAAGTGATTTGAATTGAGTTTAGTCCGCCGATCGGAGGTTATATTTGTACGATGTTCGCGGTTTTGGAAAAGGTTTTAAAAATGACAGTAAAGTAAAACAGCTGATTAGTGAAGAAACGAAATAGTGGAAAATAAAATAAGCTTAAATATTTCCTAAAATATTGTGATAGTGTATCTTGGCTTTCGTTATTATTTTGTCTTGTTTTCTAAAATTAAATGAAATTAATTTAAAAAATTACCACAAAAGTAAGGTTAGAAGTTTATTTTTATATGTTTGCTTTCTTTTTATGTATCTTCTTTTCTTTGTCAAATTTAAAAGAATTTAGAACCGGATTATCTGCATCCGATAAATTTTAGGACGAAGGGCACGGTATTAGGTTCTGTGCGATCCGCCCAATCGAATTCGATTTTTACGATGTACCCTTAGTCACTGTATGTATATCAAAATAAAATAAAACCCCCTTCCCCATTGTTAAGAACTGGCAAAAATCACAATGATAAAAATATGCTTTTTTGTATCCATTATACAGTTAATTTACATTTTAAAACCTTTTTTTACTGCAGTGATATTGGTGTTCGTAAGAAAACATTTTTGGTGTTTTTATATCAGTTAGAAGAAAAAAGATTTACATGATTTTAAAACCAAAATTACCAAAAAACCTTTACATACAAGGGAAGTACCTATAAGTATATTGGATAGAATTATTAATGTTAGTTATGATAAAAGTTTTTGTATGAAAGTGTTTAAAACTATAATTTTAAATGAATTTTTAATTAATATATTTTTCAACTTTATTTTATCATAAAAATAATGGTAAACTTGCCACCGAAACAATGTATGCATTTTAAGTTTTCTAGGTTTTGGGCAGGGCCGTACTGAGGGGTGGCAATTGCCCCCCACCCCCTAGGAGCCGCAAAAGACACATCTAGTAGGTTGGTCTTTGGAACTGACACGGTAATCCTGCAAAGGGTATACTTTGTGCATATGTCTTTGGCTATTGCCCCCCTTTGCCTAAAAATATATTCTGGGTACGGCTCTGTTTTTGGGGTATTTCTTAATTTGGTTCCAGGCGATCTTCACATTTTTAGTTTCTATATTTAGGAAGAGAGCTGAAGCAGCCCTTTGAAGAACGTACATAAATCCGCCAAATAAATATAGAACATATCTACAACAGATTTGTCTACAATTTAAAGATTTTAAATCTTCAAATCTATCATTTTTAGAAAAAAATATATGGGTTTTTTATTGAAATGGCACTTTAAAAAAAATGAAATATTGAAAACTATATTTTAATAAAAAACGATAAGATTTAATTATCTACAAAGCTCATAGGTACTAGATGTTTTAAAAAAATGCATATACATAGTGTCTACATATTATGGAAACTTAAAGGCAACCATCAGATATTAAATTGTATTAATCATGTACGGGGTTTGACCAAAAATGTAATTTTTGCTCAAGAATAAAAAAACTTGTATTTTTGATAATATATAAATTGTCACAAGGTAGAGATTTTGGAAATTAAAAATTACTTTTAAATAGGCAATTATGGTTTTTTACGAAAACATTTTTTTGCGATAATGGTGAAAATTAAATTTTATTCATTAGTGTAATACATTTATTACTTAATTATAAATTTCAGGTTTGAGTCATGTAAAACTTTTTATAAAGAATATGTTTTTTTTAACATCATTAATTAAAAAGTTTCAAAAGTTCAAAATAATGATAAATTACCCTTTTATAAAAACAGAAGTCTAAATTTAAAAGCATTTTGTGATTTTCTTATATTAGGGTACCCAAAAACCATAATAAATAAATTTTAAAACCTTTATTTCGAATTATAGTCTCTGGGCCTGTAATGAAATTGACTTTATGAAAAGAACACTTTTAAAATATTTTTGAAGGGGTGTCTTTTGACGAGTCTACCATAAATATTCATACCGCCATCCATGAAAGTGGCGCTTTAACCCAGCCTGTCAATGTCAAATGTTTTAGGTGTCGGACTGAGCGAACGCTTTACTTTTGGTGGAACAAGTTAACCACAATGTTTTACATGTAATTTTTAAAACTTGTGCTAAAAATTGGGTTACAGTCACGAAACCTGCCTAGTCAGATACCCGAAACATGTGTTTAATTAAGCCTTATGGTTTCATGACTGTAGCCTTTACCATTTTTGGCAACATGTTTAAAAGTCGCATGTAAAACATTATGATAAATTTGTCCGACAAAAAAAGTGACGGGTTCGCCCAGTCCGACACCCGAAACATTTGACATTGACAGTCTGGGTTAAAGCGCCGCTTCCATATATGGCGGTATGAATATTTTTGGTAGACTCGTCAAAGGAACTCCCTAAATAGTCTTAAAAATGTTCTTATCATGAAGTCCATTTCACTACTGGCCCAGAGACTATTAGTTCCTTATTTGAAGTGATAGTCAATAACCTATCTATAATATTGTTTTTCCGATTTTTTTCTTTATGTTGGTTATTGTATATCTACAAGAGTCAAAACTATTAAAGGCTAATGTCGATTTATTGCAGCTTTTATATTCATTTATATATAGTAAGCGATAATCAATGAACCGTGAATAATGTATGTAAGTAGAGTAAAAGCACTTGGTACCCACAATTGTGGGTGCACAATTTTCTAAGCTGGTGCAATTTTTCTGGCACGCCCATGATTGCATCTTAAATATAGTTAATAGATTATTAAATATATAACCATTGTCTTGATTACTCCATACTAGATTGGAAGTAACATTTACATTTAGTTCGCAGTAATAATAAAATTCGACAATTCGCTAAAACATTTAATTAAATTTGTTAATAATGTGTATTATGATAATATCCTAAAATTACCATTAATTTGTATTTACCATAAAAGGATTAATGGTTTTTAAAAAACGTGGTTATTTTCATAATATATTTAGAATAAATGACTTTACGAGTACGTAAAGTGCGTTCAATATCCCAAATTTAAGATTGTTATTTGACGTGCCCCTAGAACATCGTCTAGCTTGACGAGGCTTAGAGCATACACCTACTAGGGGTAGCGTTACCGGTTTGCCAAGCTAACAACTTTTTGAGAGGAGAAACGCATCCCTGTATATTGGTGATGTCACTTCTATATAAACAACGACGCCATGATAATATGTATGTTTTAGCGAGTATTTAAAACTTTAAATTAGGTTTGTATTTTTCCCGCCAAACACTTGTTTTTGCAACTATAATATTTTTGTTTGAAGGTAGGACATAAGTACTAACCAAAACTAACCAGGACAACATAGAACAGTTTTTTTAAACTGTCATCAAGCCTATTATAAAAATTATTTTTAAAAAAAATCCATATAATCTCTTGCAATTTTTAAACTATTTCTTGTAGAAAAGTTAATAACTTTTTCTTTTTATTTTTTCTCTAGGACCCTCTTGTATAAAAGTTTTAATTTTCTTCCATTCAGTTTTTAATTTTTCATGTTGAGCTTAAAAAAACAAATGGTTGTCATAAATCAATTTAATAGTTGTTTGCAAGTTATAAATGAATATAAACTAAACAAAAGCAGTTAAAGGTAAAGAATAATAAGTTTTACTTTTAGATAGTAACTTTTTAAAATCTATCCAAGCGTAATAAACTTAAAGTTTAAAAAAATCAATATTTTCCCTTTATACCTAACCTCACTTTTACCTTTAATTTTATAACATTTACATTCATGGGTTTTAGAAGTTATCGAAGAACTGTGAGGGTTATTTTGCTCTACCTTAAACAGTTTTTGGTCAGTAAGTCGCCAGATATCAAAAATTACCATTTTGAATTGTTTTTATCTCTTGCAGCGGGACTCCGTGTACTGTAGTATTCTACAAATCGACTTCTTTCTACCTTACTCGCACTCTGTGTACAAGAAAACACGCTTGAAGTCGATCAAATTGGTCGCCCATAAGCGAGGTCTCCGAACGTGTCGAATTCTATCAAAAATTTTAAAAATGTCTTACATAACCCTAAAATAAATTAAGGTGTTCGTTAGTTTGCTATGATGTATAGATTTATTTGGTTGTTTTTGTGTTTCTAGAATGCAAAAATTTATTTTATTGTTTTTTTACAATGATAGAAAAATATAATTTTAGTTCTAGCCATGTGTTTACTTTCCAACCTATGTGACCTTGATTTTTGCAGATTCACAATTGTATAAAGCTAATTTCTTATTGAATTTTTTAGTTTAGATAAATTGGTCACATATTTTTGCTTTACTAAATTAAAGTATTCACAGTAGAGAACATCGATAGCTATTTATTTGGAAAAAGGTTAAGCTAATCTTCAAAAAATTTAAATTTCACAAAAAGAGGGAGTATCTGATAGACATATTAACTGCTAATGCCATAGTGCAAAATTAACTCAAAGAGTAAATAAAAATAAAATTAAATAAAAAATCGATTAAAAACCTAACTCTTTTTTGTTCCGTGTTAAAAACAATAATTAAAAACTCAATTGCTCAATAATGATATTCCGTAAGTCTATTTCGCTGCAATAGCTGTATGTGTGTCCTTTTTTATCTTGCACGGGTAAACAGGAAAGTATTAGTACACATATACACATTTTACGAACATTTCCGATATTTAGTCTATTCTGAGACTGACACAGAGTAGCAAGAAGTGCAATTATCGACTTCTCGAATTGAAATCTACAATAAAAAGCGAGGTGTAGAATTCTATAGAGCACGGAGTCCCCGCTGCTGAAGTTATAGTTGGGGAACACTAAAGCTGTTTTCTCGCAGAGACTATTACTTCGTTTATATCGAATAGTTGAAGCTGGCTTGAAAACAAAGCGGCTTTGAAGTGATTTCCAAGTCTATGTGTTTATTTCGGTGGCTTGAAAGTCGATTGAAAATCGAGGTCAAGCACATTTCGGCCATCGTCGTACGCATGGCTAGTTTTGCATCCAACTACACAGTAGACATCAAATGAAAAACAAACCTCACTTTTTAAGTCGTCCCGTTTTGTGTGCTGTTGTTGGTGTGAGCGTGTTTTAAAGTTTTTACCTGTTTTCCAACTCATATTTTTATTAAAATGTCAAAATCATATATGAAATTAACACTGATGACATTGGAGGAAGCATTCATCATCGAAGTTAGGCAGTTATTATGCCCGCTTGAATCGTTTATATCGGGTTTCGGCTTCAATGAAGTCAACCCTACTTATTTTCAGGCTTGAATTGAACAATTTAAGTCACATTAGAAACGCGTTTATATTGATTTTCCAAGTCACTGTTAAAAGCCGCTTTAACTCAAGCTAGCTTCCAACCATTCGATATAAACGTAGTGATTGGTTTAAAATGGTTTTGAAACAGTTTAAAAACATTGCATTCTCGCGTCGAAGTAATGACGTCATTTTGAACGAGGTTTAAAATGTTTCTAAACCGTCTGCCTTTTTTAACATTTTTTTTAATGGTGGATTCGCTTAACTCAGATTGGCCAGTTACAATTACTGGGCAAATTAACAGTTTCTATTTGATTATGCAGTTGTGATTGATAATTTGTCTAATAAACACATGTAGAATGTCTTAAGACCACTTCAATTTTTCCTAAGATCACAGTAAATCGTCCGGTAATAGTAATTATGTTTCTTAAGACCACCTTAAAGTGTCTTTATTACCATTACAAAATAACAACAATTGCTTTAAGCTGCTCTAATATAAATTCTTTATTATTACTAAAAACCATTTTAAGGCAACAGCAATCGGAATAGTAGTGGTGTTAAAAATAATATCAGTGGTTAACAAAAAATTTCTTAAGATTTCTTACTTACTGTCATTAAGACAGACTCAGCAAAGTCATCTTGGTTGCTGTTACTAAGATGCTATGCTGTCCCTATTTTATACAGAAATCTTAATTGTGATCAGTAAAATTCTTAATAATGGTTACAATTTTTTTTCTCTGTGTACGACACTAGGCTAGTGCTTAGACCTGTAGAATGGTGGTTATTATATCTGCTATAACTTAGATTTAAATGATTATATTTTCAAAGTTATTAAAGATAAATAGTTCTTTAAGAGGCCTGTTTATTGGTGACATAATATACCTACATAATCTTAAATAAAAAAAAAGTTTTTCTCTTTCTTTTCTAATTTTTTGATGCTGATTTGTTACAAAATAATAATAAACAATAAATTATAAAACTTTTATACAAGAACTTTAGTTATGAGTTATTGTAAGTGGGTGTCAAAATACATTCCCGGTCAAAAAAAAAAACGGACAAACAAAATTTTCTTTTAAATTTAATCTTATATAACTCTTTGGTTTTTTGACCGATTTTAATTAACTTTTGGGTTATTTGTAGCTCATTTCATCAAGAATATTATTTAATATGGAAATAACAAAAAGTTTTATAGGATTGGGTGTTACTCAGGGAAGAGCCAAATGTTGCATTTTGACCCAAATTTTCGAACACCCTGTGGAATAATTTTCTGGATCATTTCTGTTTTTAATTTATATTGATATCTCTATTTAAAAAAAATACAAATTTTTAAAGAAAACAATGCAATTTAATGATTATGATGGTCGTAATATACGCTATAATGCAAAAATATTGGGGAAACTTAAGATTTGGATGGTCATATTTCCGAAAGTAATAAATACCAAGTGTAGCATTTTTTTAGAGGTCATTAAAAATATCTTTTTACTGGTGATATAATATGCAGGGTGATATTTTTAGAAATCACACTTTTGTCGTAACATATATATATCTCAAAAGATAACAAAAATCTAATTACTGAGAGAAAAACTACAAAACCAATTTAACAAACTAATATTGTTATTTTTTTTTATCATAAAAAGAAAAAAATTTGTATGGTGTAAAAACATAACTACACTTTTTAAAAAATTGTTTTTTTTTAGAATGGAGATACCGATATAAGTTAAAAATAGAAATGTTAAGAAAAGATGGGGCTTAAAAATCTAATACACTAGTAAAAAATTGTGAGGTTAAAATATTCCACAGGGTGTTCGAAAATTTGGGTCTAAATCCAACATTTGCCCCTTCCTTGTATAACACCCAATCCTAAGAAAGTTTTTGCAATCCCCATATTAAATAATAATCTTGATGAAAATAGCTACCACTGAACGAGAAGATAATTGAAATGGGTCAAAAAACCGAAAAGTTATTTAAGATTGAATTTTAACAAAATTTTCTTTGTTCGTTTTTTTGTACAGCAGTGTTTTTTATCTTTGGACAAACCACGAAGGCTACAAGCCTAAATACTAACGTACCGTGGGTGTCTTAAGCGAGGTAAGAGGGAGTTTATTGACACGGGAGTTAAATACTTGAAGATTTGAAGGGGGGAAGGAAAGACCTCCGTGGGCAGCAGGTTCCACATTCTAGAAACTCTAGGGATAAAAGAACGAACAAACTGGGAAGTTCGGAACCTATCCAGTTGGATCGTACAGGGATGCATTCGCGTGGCATTACAAGTTTTTCTATTGGGAACCGTTAATGGAGGAACTATAGTGGACAATTCTTTAGAGCAGAAGCCATAGAAATACCTATAAAAAAGCGATAAATCTCCCACAGCCCGACGATGGGCAAGAGAGGGAAGCCTTTCTGTAAGTAAAGGATCATTAATGAGACGAATAGCTCTTTGAATAGAATCAAGAATGCTTAGGGTTGTGGGGGACGCCATGCCTCAGATATGATAAGAGGTTGGATTTGGGACACATATAAAGTGTATAAATTAGAAGGGGAAAAATACTTTTTGGCTTGAAAGAGAAATCCAAGCTTTTTTGAAGCTGCTATTGCTATAGATACAATGTGTTAATGCCAGTTAAGGTTACTTTTAAATGTGACGCTCACAAGATTAAAGTTGTCTTTGCTCTGTAAAACTTGGCCGCTCATAAGTGGAGGATGAGTATTTGATGACTCTTTTGGATGCATTAAAATGGACGAAATTTTTGGCGCCCCAATCCAATATTAAATTAAGATCCTGCGAAAGAGATATCTGCATTGCTCAGTGTATAAATAAAAACCTTGTACAACCTAAGGGTGTGGAGATAAACCTTGGTCTAACTGTGGGTGCAGTGGGAGTTTTTCAACTATCAAAACATGTAGATGCATTACAGAACACGTTTTAGATAACATGGTAGTAAATTAAGGTCTAATCATTGTCATATTAAATTCGGGGTGTATCCCATCTCGGCACACTTTATTGGGGTCAATTTAATGAGACCATTTCTAATGAGCAAACTCGGCACACAGAACTCACAGGTAATAAAAGATATAGTGTGACATATAAGATATATAAGGTGTGTATTAGTCTTGGGTTTAGTTAAGGAATTTAAAAAAAGGACTTGTTTACCAAAACATTCGTAAGTGTGTATTAGTGTTAGGTTTAATTAAGGAATGAAAATAAATAATAACTGTTCTATTAGACATACCTAGATACAAATAATTTCTGTGCCGAGTTGGGCTATGTAGAATAGAGTACCTGCCTACTTATGTGCCGACTTGGGCTATAATTACTCCATTTACCTGCTTGGTGTGCCAAGCTGGGCATCGCCCAGCAATCAAACCATAGCAGCAGATGGTTTTACCAAATGATCAGTTGTACTTTAAAAGTTTTCATAGATAGGCATGTCCTTTTATGATGTTTTTTGACGACACAGTCAATATTTACTGATTAAACTCAATGGTACATTATATTATGACATTAAAAGAATATTGTGTAAAATTTTTTGTTAAGAAATTTTAAAAATACGGCAATGACGGCAATTATTCGGAAGCGTCCCAACAAAAAAAGGAGTATTGCGGTGACCATCATATCTCGGTGCTGGATCTTGAGAAATAAAAAAAAGTTTGTTCGTAAGATAATCTTTTTTCCTGGGTAAAGCTTAGAGGACTTCTTAAAATTTTAATTTTTGGGAGCACTTTTAAGTTAAAAACAACATGTTTAAGAAAAATATCAGCCTATATGTTTTTATTAAAATTATAAATATCAAAAAACCTTTAAAACACGTTCCTCCAGCGTTACCTCGAAAATTATTCAAAGAAATAGTGGTAAAAATTTCAAAGAGATCGGTGCAGTAGTTTTGAAGTTATGATGGTTACCTACTTTAAGAGTTTGAGTTGTGAGAAGAGCTCTTTAAAGTTAGCTTTTTGGTTACTTAAACCTCCGTATCTTCGTTATTTTTGCTTCGATTCATCTTAAATTTTTTTTTATCTTTGGACAATCCACGAAGGCTGAAAGCCTAAAAACTAACGTACCGTGGGTGTCTTAAATGTTTTTCACTTTCTTAAAATGTTCTTCATTTGGAAAAAACATTTTCAAAGAATGTCAAAAAAGAAGTTTAAAAACCATACTTCCCCTTAATGGATGTCTTTTTTCGTTCTCAATTATTTCAAAACATACCTTATATTAATTACTTACAATAATTACAAGTAGATATTCCACTTCAACAAACCGTAAAATGTGTTTTATTTCCTTATTGTTTTTCTAATTAACAAATTAACAACAACGTTAATTGTCTATATCGTTTGTGGTAATTTTAGTTGTTACAGACATAATACATTGAGCGCACGGCCGACTGATCCAATTTAGAAAAAAACTTTATTTTACCACAAAAACAATGCGGAAATGTATTAAAAATATTATAGTTTAAATTGAAATATGCTTTTGTTATTGCAAAACTTCTTACGATATGAAATATCGTTACATGTTTGGCATTATTAATTATCATTATTTGGTATCGATGGTATCATTTAAATTGGTCTTTTATATACATATAAAGAAGTTGATTTATTTATTACGTTTAAGGCTGCTCTAGGTCACTTTTTAGGAAACAAATTCCATTACCTTTTTATTTTTTTCTGAGCACTTTTTGTGCAGTGAATTTTCACCAGATGATAAATTATTAGTTTATAAAAAAATCTTTTAACCAAGAAAAAATACCGATACCGTGAGACGTGACGGAAGATAAAATCTTCTTCTCACCTCTCGTCTCTATGAGCTCCGAGGATCACCCTTTTAGCTCGTCCCATTTCTCTCGAAATAAAAATATTGTTCTCGTATTTAAATTTTAATACAAATTTTTAAACTTAATATTTGATCATTTTTATTGTTGCTTATATTTTATGAAATTTAACCTTTGGTTTTAAAACACAAACCCACAAATTCAACAAGCGCATGTCTGTGTTTTATACCGGGTGCCCACGAGGTTAATTCTCGGATACCATTTTTTTATTTCTATATCGATACTGATAAAACTTGGTAGGGTTATTAGATTAACGATATTTTTATTTTTAAATGGGACACCCTATACATCTTATGTTCTTCGATTTCTACAGACCAGTTTACGTCGGAATTCAGTATATAAAATCAATTTAACTTACAATAGTTCTAAATGCAGTATTTTAAACCTAATCCAACGATGTAAAATACTATGACACTTTATTTTCATTAAACAAGTAATTATTATGTAATTTTAAAATTTAGGGGCAAAAGGAATTGGTTACGATAATTTATTTAGTTCGATCTAATCTCTATATTGGGTAAGTTTTTTTCCTTTCTTTTTTTTTTAATAGGAGGTTGTGGTTTTAAATATGACATAACTTTTATTGTCTATCTCTAAAAAAGTTTCCCAAATAATTTTGTTCTGCAAGTTTAAAAATAAAGGTAGTCTTCTCTTATGTCATATTTATTACTTTGCACCTACCTCGTATACGCTATGATTTATTTTAATTTTGATTAGTGTTTTGTGAGTTTTGATGTATGCAGAGGTTATTATCAAAAATGTTTTTTTTAAGAAATCAAAAATAAAAAGTTTTCCATATGGTTCAACATTTATGGCGGTCACTGTATATGTTTATGTAAATTTAAAAACACAACTTTGAGAAAAGGCAGTTGTCTATCTTTCTATTGAATCTACATCAATACAATCATACAATCCCATTATGCCAGAGTGCTCTAAAGGCCCATATGAAGTAAATATATTTATCTAAAAAAAATCTAAATTAATTCTACCAACCAAAAAATAGGTATCTATGAGAAAAGGTATTAAATAAACATTTTATTCAAAAACAAACCATTTATTTGGTACACAAAATAATAAACACTAAAATCCTTAAAAAGTAAAAAAATACACCACAACAAGAATCTTAGTCTAATAATCAAATGCCAGTTTTCGTAAAAATAAGATGAGCAACCTAAAATACGGTGGATTTTTAAGACTATATGGCATAATATACAATGAATAATACTATATACGAGGGATAATCCGAAAATGACACAGCGGTAACGTTATATACAGGGACAGTCCAAATAAAATCGAGAGTATCTACAAGTAAATGTCAGAATACCTAATTAAAAGAGTTTATCGAAAAAAGGCCCGTCTTAAAAAATAAAGAGTCTTTGTACTTTCGGTAGATATTAAAAGTCAAATAATATGTTGTAAAAATTTCCTATTGTATCTGATTTTTTAAATAAAATTAGCAGAAAGTAAAATTTGTTCTTTAAGTAGCAATATTGTCAGCTCGCGGTTTAAATATCTGTTGTACTACTTTTGTGGTAAGAACAGAAATTTTACTAAAAAAACTGTAGTCATGAAAAATCAAGCATAGCGCAGTCTTATGTTCCTGAAGTTATTGTTTCCTAGCAAGTGTGAAGTTATGACTATGTTATGTTGTTTTTTAATAGTAGCTGCCAGCGTATCCATTGCCCCCGCCGTAACTGTAGGCTTTTTCGGGGTGGACTGCGTGACCTATTCTGGAGACTTCGGCGTTAAATCCGTTGACCTGAAAAATCAAAAACGTTTTGTGAATTTGAGAAATAGTATAATATCGTTTCTTATACGCACAAAAATAACATATAGTTTGAAAATAGCTAACTTATATGTCAAAATGTGTTCTATTTTTCTTTATGCATAGTGCTGTATATTAAAAGTTTTAAATTTGCAACATGCTGCATTCACTTTACACAACTATTAGGGTTAATTATACTTCTTTAAAAGAAAGACTTAATAAATGTTTAATTTTGACATAAAACTATTAGTAGGCGATATTATCGCAGTTTCTGGCGAATGCGCTAGGTATGAACAAACAGCCATACAATCTATGTTGTTACCATAACGTATATTAAGTCTAAATTACCCCAATATGTTTAAAATCAATGCTTAATTAACAACTTAGTTGTACAAATAGCACTTTCAGATATTATTAAAATTAAATAAGGAATATTCAGAATATTATTAAAAAACAGATTTATTTTTATTTGCATTTCCTTGAAGGGACGATGAAGCCATATTTGACTTACCTATATTAAAAAAAATAGTGTAAAATAGCCATCCTGTATATTTTTTCCTTAGAATCTTAAAGACCTCTTAATAAAATGATTTTGATTGAATCAAAACTGATACGTCAAAAGAAATATAACATTTTCTTAATAGGACACCTTATTTTCATTGTTTCTTTCTTAAAAGCGTCTATTTTTTTTAATATCCTTAAAAAAATATTTCGCATTCATTTTTAGTAACAACGTGTTCATTTAAAATTTGCGATTTAAATTTTACAAAAAACATAATATCAACCCTTGCTCCTTCCCCCCTTTTTTTTTATTAAAGTTAAATGCTTGTGGTCACTCTGTATGCCTTCTTTGCAGTAAACTGTGAAATTTTATAAGGATACAAATATTTTTTAAATGTGCGTAGTATTTTTATAATTTTACAGTGCTCACCACTCTATAATGATGACCTCCGAATTGACCATATTTCGTTCCTAGCAATTTCCACTTTTTCCTAATATAATAAGCTATCAATTCGGCTAGAGTTTTTTTACCTTGTCAGCGGTGTATTTGACAACTCGAATGGTACCATCGGGTTCGGTCAAAGAGTATTGTCCCCTCACAACATCGCCATGGCGTTCTTCGGTTTGTTCCTTTTGGTCGCCGGTGTGTGGATCTGCTACTGCGTACTTGTAGTCGTATTTGGGCTCTGTGTAGTAGTCGACGGATTTTGCATATCCTTGAAAGGAACGGTTTAACAATTATGTTTTGGTTATAAAAGACTTTTTTTTTTAAGTAAGCCATTATTTTCAATAATAGTTGTTTGTTGATCTGGTTACTTAATGAATTATGTTGAATCCCAAAGGTTTTAAGAAAAGAAAAAGAAACCGGTGGCTTCTACAGTCTGGAAAATATAGGGTTGATGCAACAAAAAAGTTCAAAATGGCTTTGGAATAATTGTAATGGAAATGTAGGAGAGTGGTAGTTTAGGGTGTTCAATTGGGAGCTGATAGATATGGAATTACACTGACAAATTAGAAGGAAGCATGGGTGTATGGGTAAATGCATCATCCCAGCAGCCACTCCTCCCTCTCCCTTATTTATAATGCTTATTTTATTATACCTATTGGCAAGAATTTTAATTCATTACCTAAATTTTTTTCAAAAATATATTTTTTTCAAGATCAGTCACCCAAACCTAAATCCAGGATTTGCTAATGAAAAGGAATGAATACTCTATGGTTATAAAGAAGTATCTAACATTTTTAGTGGAAAATTAAATTTTTAAACGCCAAATTTAATAATAGTTCTAAAAGCAATTAGCATATAGAAATGTTGCTTAAATACTTGAAGATTTGGGGGAGAAGGAAAGACCTCCGCGGGCAGCAGGTTCCACAATCTAGAAACTCTAGGGATAAAAAGAACGAACAAAGTGAGAAGTTCGGGGCCTGTCCAGTTGGACCGTATAGGGATGCATACGCGCGGAACCACGAGTTTCTCTGTTGGGAACCGTGAGTGGAGGAACTATACTGGACAATTCTTCAGAGCAGAAGCCATGGAAGTACCTATAAAAAAGCGATAAATCCCCCACAGCCCGACGATGGGCAAGAGAGGGAAGCCTTTCTGTAAGTGAAGGATCATTAATGAGACGAATAGCTCTTCTTTGAATAGAATCAAGAATGCTTAGGGTTGTGGGGGACGCCATGCCCCAGATATGAGAACAATATTCCAAGGGAGGTTTTTAAATTTGTATACTATTAAATAAAAGCCATTAAAGAACTGGAAAGACATAACAACTGACACTATTCTAGGTATTATAAAATAAAGTAAATCATGCCCAGACAGAAGAAAACATCCACAGTAAATCTAAAGAAGCTTGGAAAATAGACTTTTTATGTCTACACCAGATCATGGTGTGGTGCTGATCAAAAAACTAAAGCTTTCCATAAAACTAAGGAAGGGCACAAGCTGACTAAAGTAAGAAAATTCCAGCAGAAAATATTTCTTGGTAGGAAGAAAGAAAAAGGAACCGCTGGATTTGGTTGACCATAAATAAGATTTCGACATTTTTAGGAACAGTAGCAACAATTGGAAAAGGCAAATCACTAAGAAAGTCAATAGTAGAATTGGCAATAACTTATTCATTAAAAAGTTATTTATTTTATGTAACTGTATTTCTTAAGGAGTTTTATGTAAAGGTAATTTTTATTTGTTGAATACTGTTAAGGATGCCCTTTATAAGAAGAGAGTTCAAAATTATAGATCGCGGTGTGGTACTAATAAAAAAATAACTAAAACTCAAAACAAGTGCCAAAGGTTAAATTAAGACGTTTAGAAAAAATACCTGGCCAATTTAGGTATGAATAATTACCGTCTTCCTCTCTCAGTAAATGAATCATAAAATCGTATTTATAGTTTTGACAGAATATCCAAAAAAAATGTCAATAGTACTTACCATAAGATGGTGCTGCATATGATATTGGAGCTGCGTATGAAGCCACTGGAGCAGCGTATGAAACTAATTTTGGTGAGACGTATGAAACTAATTTTGGTGCTGCGTAAGATATGGGAGCAGCGTAAGAATAAGGCGTGGAATAGGAAACAGGAGTTCTATAAGCAATAGAAGTAGCGTAAGATACGGGTGCTAATTTTACTGCTCTGCCATAACTGTATCCACCACCTAAACTGTAACCGCCGCCAAGAGTACCATAGCTATAGCTTATAGCTCCCCGTAAGCATTACCGACCAACACCGAAACTACGGCAAAAACTAGAATTTTCGAAATCATTTGTAATAAGTTAGTTTTTGTAATAATAAATGTTTTGATTATTAAGTTCGGAAGAATACTGATATCACTTTGACTATTGTAATCACTTTATATAGTGGTGGGACGTTTAGAGGAAAAATGCAAGAAAACTCGCTTGATATGCTTGATATGTTGTAACTCATTGTCGGGGTGCCGGTTCCGATTTTTTCGTTTTTGATCCGTTATTGGATTTTTTCCTAAGTTAGTTAGCGATCGCGTTACGTAAATATCAAAACCGTTACGCTAAAGTCGATTAAATTTAAACAGGATAACTCCAGCCTAAAAACAAGCTTAACAATCGCAAGTTTGATAAATAGCATCATAATATACATGGCCATTTTTACTACTAAAATTTAAATGGCTTTAAATTTTTTAGGGTGTCTGTATTAATTGTTGTCGTTAAATTGGGTCGATTTAAGCTAATCAAACTAGGTATATCTAAAAATCAGCCGGTAGAACGCGTCTGAAATTTTAGGAAATATGTTTTTTTAAGTTCCTAATAAACATACTGTTATATGTGTAAAATGAGGCACAGGGAATTTTGTTAAACTATAAAAAGTAAAAATACATAAATTTACGTACTTTATTTTGTTTTATTATTACCCAAATATTGTTTAAATAAAACAATAGCTAAGCGGTTTTTTAGATTTAAAAACTTCTTGTACAAAAGTAACTGTTTTAAAATAAAACACGGTATATATTGTATTACTATTAAAGAGGTCTTTTAATGTGCCAAAGCTCTCTTTAAAAAACATTTTTATTTTTTTTTATCTTTATGACATCTTACGAAGGCTTATGCCTAAATACCAGTGTACCGTGAGTGCCGGGTTACTGGATGTTTAACCCAATATTGTCGTGTTCCGTCAACGTTATCCAAGCACTGAAACATGCAGTTGCAATTTAATGACATTATATACAAGGTCTTCCATAAAAAGGTCAAGTTATTTATTTTTTTAAGGTGCTGATTTTCATTTCGTTATGTTCAAAAGATAATAAATAAAAAACTGTGAAACTTTTATACAAGAAGTTTTTTTCCATCTTTTTGGGTATCGTAAGTGGTTGTCAAAATATAAATGAAAACTCTGTACATATTGAAAGTAAATTTGGTTTAAAAAAAATAGGACAAAATATAGATGAGAGTGTAGGTTTTGCAGGATAAAACAGCTCTTCTCAGGTTCGTTATTACATTTCTTAAATAAAAAGAAATTAAGGAGCTTAAAGCATGTGTTTTTTTTAAACAACACTCTTGTCTTCTAAATTAAAGAAAGTTTTTTAAAACAAGTGTTTTTCTTTCAGAAAGTGTGCTTAAATGCGGTTTTTTAAAGTAATTGTTTACATTTCAAATGTTAAAATATTAGCGGTTTTAAAATTTTACGTATCTACCCTATTTGTTTTAATAAATTGCGATTAATATCTATTTCTAAAACAAGCAAACCCGTTTTAAATATGGGGATAACATATCGTATGTGTATCGAAATTGCTGCAGAGCAATGAAGTGGGGTCAAGTATTTGATTAAGTAGGTATTGCATATCTTGTATGTTAAATTTTCAGGTATAAACAATAGTATGGGGTTAAAAGAACAGACGTTTTTATTTTAGTTGATTAAAATTAGATATAAGATGAAACCAAACTTAGCCTAGATCCAGTGTAATAATATGTTTTAACTTAAAACATTTTTTCTTGTAGGAAAAGAATATTCTTGCTACAAGAAATTACAATATTTTCTTATTAAATAATATTATTCTTAATTAAAATTCGTTAAACAAGTTTATATTCTTAAAATAAGACACAATTTGTCTTAAATAAAGAATAATAAGATAAGCAATATTTAAGTAAACCTATTCTTACAGGAAAACTAAAATATCTTTAGCCAAGACAAAGTTATATTGCTAGTCTCTACTTCAAATTTGACTTTAAATAATCACGTCCAGAGTGTAATATCTACAAAGAAAGCTTTATTATTCTTAAGTTAAAAAAATCATATTTACTTGAGCAAATCTATTTTTATGCTTGTGCTAAAAAGATATTTTTAAGAATATAATTTACTAATAAGAAGAATATATTCTTTTCGTTGTATACAACTCACAACGTGTCTTAAGTCAAAGCAAATTGATTTTAATAATTAACATTTATTTTTTGTGTGCACCGCATTTATTTTCAGTTTTGAAACCATTTCTCAATTATCACATAATTCTTAACATACGAACTAATTAACTACCCATGTTAAAATTTAGCGTATAATCATAATCAACATAACACTCTGTCGGTGTGATGGCCTGTGCGTTAAAGCGTTGGGTCGTTGGGCACACAACCGACGCAGGCGTGGTTCAAATCCAGGCCAGAATAAAAAAAAACGGTTTGGTCAAACATTTAGTGGTTAGCCTAACAAAAGACGATCAAAACGTGTAAAATGTATCGACGCTGAAGTCCCGCAATTACCAAGGCGCCACACTTTACCGTGTCCTACGCAACCGCAGACTTGCGGACCCCAACCAGTTGAATAATAGGGTTGAAAACGACATTTCCTGGTTTGGGGTCCGGTCTTGGTTTGTCGTCAATAGGATATCCGTGATTTGGGACCCACGTTAAGCTATAGGTTCCATCTTTCTGACATTCCCCAGACGTAAAGCAAGGGTGCACAATAAGCCGTGCGGCTACAGTGCAGGGTTATCCCTATCTACCATCATAATCAACAATTAATATTGCTACTAAAACTCTACAGGACACTACCGTTTGACCTGCGACTTCTGCCTGGAGACACGTAAATTTGTGCCCACTTCCTGTACTAATTTCGCGTAAACGAGACGTATGTTACTTGAGCTATAGATAGACAAAGCGGGCAGAGTTCTCGCGTTCCCCGAATCGCCGGTTTGGGATGAAACTTTTATAGGCATAGTTAAACTAAGTTTTGAGCAGTGTTTTTAGAAGTGTTTTAATGGGGTTATAGTAAATATTTAAAATTAAAATAAATTTAACAAAATCGTTGTTTTTTGTTTATTTAAAGGGTGAGCACGTTTCCCTGTGCCTTTTAGTACAGGCCGCCACTGAAGTATGGTCCTGATTGCTCTTACGTATTAGGTTTATCATTTGTTAATTGTGATAAACCTCGTGGGTAAGTAAAACGGTGCATTTTAACTATTATACTGACTCTTGCACTAAAATTAATTACTAAACAATCAATATTGGTTTTTTCGAATAAATTGTCATTTTCCATATTGGTTTTTGCCATATTAATTATCTAAAATTTTTACTAATTGCCTGTGGGCGACTTTGGACTACTTTAGCATTTTTGCTGTATTTCTAGCTCTTTAAAAATACAAATTGCTTCATTTGACGCATTATTTTCATTATTTTCAAGGAAATTATTTCGATTTATTATGGATTACTTGCAGAATTAATTGGGACAATGGTACAGATTTATATCGTGTTAAATTTTGTGACACAATTTTGTAAAGTTATTTGTTTCTGTACCATTGTTAAAGATATAATTGTATTATCTAATTAAAGAGATTACGGCCAACGGGGGTAAAGTTATTAAAATAGTAGGATTTTCTTGTAATCTTTTATATGATCGTAATTATTAGGTCTCTGTAAAATTGTAACTTACTACATTTTTCGCATTCTTTTTTGCTCTTAAAACAGTTTATATAGACATAAGGCCTAAGTACTAACGTACCGTGGGTTCTACGCTCAGTGCCAGACTGGAACGATTTGGGCTCGGGCAAAAGTTCAAAATATGCCCCCGGATAGACAAATATTTGGTTAAATTGCAAATATAACCTTCTACATGACCAAATTTTGAGGTTATATTTGCAATTTATAAAAACTGGGACGTGCTGGACCATAACGGGTTCAGATTCGGATTCAGCGCATCGAAATACACAAGAAACACTATGTCCTGGTTCCAGTTCAGAATACTTATTTTTTCTACTACTCCTACAGTATTGCTTTCTGCATATGCAGAGCATGGTTCCCTACAAAAACTAAACTATTTTAGTGCAATAAGACTGATACGATTTTTTTTCCTGAAATTCCTATCTCTCAACGCACTGTGCGTCGTATTGACCTGTTAAAAGTTGCTTATTGAGGAATTACATTATCCTTTTTGTCACGACAAAAACCGAAAACATTTATATAAAACAGCAAAAGATCTTTTAATATATCGTTCAGATATACTAGGCGGCTTAAGGTCGATTTATACATTTCCGAGCCGTGTCCGTTCAGTGTCAGTTCCGGATCCGGGTATTTTTGATGTGAGATTTATAAATATCCGAGTCGCAGCAGTGTTCCGGCGGATATAAGAGAAAATTTTGCCGTATTGCCTTCATTACTAGATGAAGAGAAAGAGCAACAATAAAAGAGGTGGCAGCAAAGAAGTTAAAGTGCTTACCCTGAATAAAAAAATAGGGGAACCAAAGGCGAATTTAGAAAATACAGAGAAATAGTCCGTGTCCGATCCGTGCCCCGTCAGTACCAAAACCAAAAATATCGTTTGGTTATAATTTCTGTCCGGGCACTGACGGGCCCCGTTCGGGACACCTTTCTGTATAAATATCTTCGTATAAGATACACATTGTTTTCTTTCCGTCCGGCAATGACATAACACGGAACGGACATGGCCCGGATATGTATAAATCGACCCTTATTCTTCTTAAGTATCCAATTAAACATTATTTATTTTAATTTAGTAGTTAAGGCCCCACCATAAAAACAGACTAAAATTGTAAAACCAATGCATGTAGTAATCTAGCAAAAACCTTGAGTTTTTTGGAAAGAAAAACAATAAGTACTCTTTTCTGTTAAAAACGAAAAAATAATTGCCATAAAATACATTTTTTTGCTGAGTTAGTGGAAAGTACTGCAACTGTTTGAATCGCTACAGTTACATTTCCCAACTTTGGTATTTATGATGTCTGTGAAATTGAATAGTTATATCGGCACTCTTACCAAATTTCCCGATTTTGCGCTGGAAGATTTTTTTCTATTTTTAAATAAATAACGCAATAGCAAAAACATGTTTTTTTATTATTGCAATTAAATTAAGCCATTCTAATCTACTAAGATTTAACATTTTTAAAATTACCCCTTTATTAATTGTTTTGATATAATCCACTATACCTTTAGCAAAAATTCGGTCCTGTTATATTTCGGCAACTAGTAAATATTGAATTTTGAAAATTTAGAATTTTACTAAAATTTTGCAATCAAAATAAATATGGCATTTTCATTAAAATAACTATATTTTCTATCTATCTAAATCTTTTGTGTTGAACCCACCAAATTTATTGCGATAAATATAAATAGGCCATTCCATTAAAAAAAATCGTATAGCACAAAACTGGAAAATCTGGCAACGATGCCGAAATAACAGTTAAATTCTTTATGTCCAACGTCTTTCAGATACCGAATTTTGTAAATGCAGGGTAAGCGGCTTTACAAATATTAAAGAATTGCATTACTTTTTACTAACTTAGTATAGAAGGTAATATTTAATCTTTTTTAATACCATAAAAATCCTTTTTATTTTTCTTCTTCTTTTGTCTATTGGTCACTTGGTGATGACAATAATAAAAAAGGCATTGCAAGAAATTGTCACTGTACATTTCAGATATACTATGTCTTTGTTATGATGTAATCTTGGTATGAAAATTATTAAAGGAAATTATTTACGGGTTCCCATTAACATATGTACATTCAAGAATATTTTTCATTCCTGTCAACAGCCTGCGTGCATCGAGAATGTAGATTATCGAAATCATTTCTTATTATCACACTTTTTGTCCACAGAACCTGTGTACATTCCGTAAACACCATATTGTAGTGTACAAGAAAATAAATCAAAATTTGAATGTGTCAGTGGTTAATGTAGGTTAAAATATGTTGCATTTACATATAAGCATGATAGAGAGTTTATGCCGTGAATAGCGTTTAAGGCTAGGCGCGCACTAGCAACTTTTAGTTGGCCAACATAAAAGTTGCTCAACCAAAAATTGCTACTAAGTTTATGTTTCGTGCACTTGGCTACTAGGGTGTTGCTTTTTTACCATGAATTTTACTGAGACAGCAGTAATTATTTATTGCTTTAATTAGAAAAAGCAGAAAAAGAAAAACCAAAAACAATATTGGGTTTAAATCTCCTTCAAAATAAATCAAGATGTAATTTTTTGTTGCCGTGATTAAAACGTTGCTATTGCGCGGAATAACATAAAAGCGTAACAAGAATTTCGGACTTCCATTGTCTTTATTAATTTATTCACACAACGTTTCGGGCAGTACTATCTCTGTCCTTTCTTAAGTGTAAACAATTTACGCTTGAGAACGGACAGAGATAGTACTGCCCAGACGTTGTGTGAATAAATTAATAAAGACAATGGAAGTCGAAAATTCTTCTTTACATTGAATCATTGTCTTCCATATTCATCAAAGCAAAACGTTTCATTATCGAAATTTTTAGTTGCCGAAAAAAGTTGCTGGTGCGCGGCTGGCCTAACTTAAGCGCTTGTCTGAAGGTTGTGCGTTTTAATTTTAAAATCTATATACGGGGTGTTTCCTAATTACGGTTTGAAACGTAAGGGGGCGATTCCTTATATTTTTTTATTAAAAAAGTTCCTATAAACATATCTCCGGCCTTGTTTCATTTCTGAGAGTTAAATAAAAAAAAATAGTTGGCATTTTTTAAATGTTCAATTCGGTACACATATTTAATGTAATTAGAGAGAAAAGCTCTACCTAGATTAAGATAATTGTGTCTAGTGGCGTCTCAGTGGGGACCATATATTATTGAGGAAAAAAATACGCTACTGATCTATAAAGTTTTAATATTGTTTTTAGATTAACTGAAAATTCAACTTTTTAGTCTTTTGTGTTTTCTTCGTATCTAGCTTTGTTTTCGAAAAAAAAATTAAAGTCACTTTAATTTCTTCTAAAAAGTACCCATAGATAACATGATATAAAAACAAAAATAAAAAATTAACAATTATTTGCCTTAAAATATGGGCAGTCGTGTAATTTATCGGAAATGGTAATTTTCCTTATTTACCCCTTTAGTAAAAATTGTTTATTTTTAAATTTTGTATTTTATTTTATGTTGTTTAGGGCTACTTTTTAAAATAACTTAAAGTGCATTTTTTTCTCGAAAACAATGCGAGATACTAAGAAAATACAGGAATCTAAAAAGTTGCATTTTTAATTGCGTAATAAGTAAACAATATAAAATTTTTATAAAAAGTCAGTAGCGTACTTTTTGCTTGATAATATTAGCTATGGTTAAGTTTAACGCTCTGTATCTTAGAAATAACGTAAGTTCAGACATCTGTTTTTAGAAACTTTTTTTATAAAGAGATATAAAAAATCAGACAGTATAAAAATTGTTTAAAGAATCTAGATATACTAAGTGACAAATTGTTAAAAATTAAAAATTTTCGGGAAGCTGGCAGCCTAAATCTAAAAAATAATTCATATGGAAATATTGTCGGAATGTAGTATTTTTAACATGTTATTGTAATGGTGCTAAAAAATCATATTTTTATTGTTACGTCCTTATATTACTTTTGGATCACTCTATGACCCATAATAAATGATAATATGACCTTACATTTCTAGACACCATGTATATTTATGACAGAAACGAGATAAGAATGTTTAATATGTATCTCGAGTGAAGGAAGGGTAATATCGCTGAGACGAGAGGGCAATTTTCGCTTTAGTTCTCGAGAGGTGACTATGAGGTGTCGTCTCATGGCATTACTACTCTCCTCAAACTAAGGAGCTGTTGAAGTGTTGAATTCTTTGTTCGACCTCCGAACAGTACGGACGTTGCGTAGAAAGCTACATAGATTTTCCACCGACGCGACGAAGCCCTGGAAAGCATAGTCCGGAAGGAGGAAAGCTGGCGAATTGGACCAGACGGGACCAAAGCCAAGAATAAACGAATTTAAAAAACCTTAAATGTAGTTTTGGTCCACCCAATAGTATAAAGTAATATATTATAATGATATGTCGCTGAAATCGAACATACGTATAAATTGAATAATTTAAACAAGTTTAGCCTAAAGTATGTTTTTGCTAAGTAGATCAATAAATTTCGGTCATTATAGCGTGTTTACGCGCTTAGTGTCTGTAATTTCTGCAATAAATGTCTGCTTTTAAGCTTTTAATATTTAATTGGTAGATTTAATGTGCGGTCATTATTTTATATTATATTGTATGCTGGTATAATAAAAAAATATTGTCTTTACTCTTTTTGTTACATATAAAAAGAAATGTTTTCTTAGGTATGAGAATGACCTTGTTTTTAGTTCAGTGAAACACAAAATTGAGTTCAAGGTTCCATTTCTAAAATGTTCGTTGGTGGTAAATGACACACGTGAAGCAGCCCCTAAACTTGTGACGTCAAATGTAAAAGTCAAAGAATAAAGTAAAATTAGTATTCAGCTTATAATTCAGGGGTGGCCGGGGTGGGTATTTCCCCCCTTTCTCCCGGAGAAAATTGGCATTAAATTATAAAAATGTATTAATATTCTTTTTAGTATGTAGGTTTTTACTTGGGCCGCCTTTGTTTGCGCTTCAACTTTGTTGCGGCTACAAAATTTAAAATTGGGGAATCCCCTTAAGAACAATAAATTCTTCCCCGGTATTGAATGAATTTAACACTGTTTGTATTTCTGACATTGCTTTGTTTAGTTGGTAGAGAAAGTCAAAGAATTTTAAAAAATAGTGTGTTTTTTAACTTTATTTATTTTTTAAAATTATTTATATGTATATGTCAAGCCCTTTTGATAGGGTATATTTATGAACATTTTAAAAAAATAAAGTTACAGTTATTTAATAATAACTAACCCGAAAGTACTCCAAATGGTTTCCAACAATAAGTGTCATTATTCATTGTCATATATCATTATTCTATTCATTATGGTAGGGGAGCAAAAAGGGGATTTCGGGATTTACTACAGCGCGGCAGATTAATATACCGGAGGATACCTTGTACTCGGTTAATAACCTCCACCAAATATGAGCCCCGTATACAGGGCTGATCGTAAAAACCAACATATATCCATCAGAAATTGTCGAGCGCGTCAGATTACGATAGGGTAAGTTATATTATTACATGCTAAACAATGTATATTCCACTAACCTGACAATTTGAGAGTGACGTAAACAACAAAGGAAACAGAGAGCTAAGAAAAAAATCGTTTTGACAGTTTAAACGTGGCGGTTTTTTTCTTATCGATCAACTCAGGGCCAGGTGCATAAAGTTAAGCAAATCATATTACTGTAAAATTGTCTTTATTTTGATAAGTTGCAAATGATTATGTTAAAACAATATTCTTTATTATTTCAATTAAAGGCATTTTCTTAACTTTATTTGGCCTATTATAATCCTTACAAAAGAAAACGGCCTTTATTTTTAACAACTAAGCAAAATGTCAAATAAAAAGGTTTTTAGAATTGCATAAGGATCCCATATCTGAAATTTCACATGAAAGAAACATTTTTTTCGGGATCATTTCTTTTTATTCGTGTTTTACATCTTTTTACGTAATTTACCTGGTTTTAATCGACGATTTATTTAATGTCAAAGTTTTTCAAATATATTTAAATACCAAAATATAAAATTTAAGTAAAGAAAGTTCGAAACATGAATAAATAAAAATATATGATATAAAAAAATATATTTTAAGGGAAATTTCAAATGTAGCTTCTTACTCAATTTCAAAAACTTTTTTATTTGGCATTGTGCTGAATTAAGAAAAATAAAGGCAATTTCCTCTTTATACATTTTCACATTTTTGTACTTTTTGGAGGCCCTGTACAAAATCAAAGGAATTTCTCAACGTAAATATTATTTTTTTAAGGAGACTAATCAGTTGCCATACACGACTTTCTTAAAAAATGTTGGCTCATTTGTCCTGTTATAAAGTCCATCCGTGAACATACTGTATATTTGCTAATTACTCATGTTTCATGATTAATATTTTCTCTTGTCAGTTACTATTTTTTTAACTAGTAATATTATCAAAATTCTTACCAAAAAATCAATACTGCTGATTTCTGCAGTTCAAAGTACAGCAGCAATTCGCAAAAAATATCTGTTTTTCTTATCTTTCTTTTTTGGAAAATTAATTGTTAGCGAATTTGAAAAAAAAATAGTAATTAGCGAAAAAATATTAATCTATTCCTATACCTCTTAAACTGTAAATATATAAATATAGCGTTAATAAGTTGGTCTTAAGACTTTGAGAATTCGCGGACTGTCCCAAGATTAAAATGTTAAAAGTTTTATTTTCTATTTTAAACCAAATTAAACTTCGTTCTGTATACATTTAAAATGACCTGTCGAGTTCTTTGTCAAATATTAATAAATTAATTAATTTACAAATATATTTGAAATGCTTTTTAATATAAGCTTATATGCGAGCTACTTTAAATAATGCAAATATAATAGTGGATTTTTCGACCGAATTGTATTTGGAATAATTTTGGTTTGTTAAAAAGGATTTTTCTACATTAATAAGGCCCCAAGTGAATGGAAAATATCGAATATAAAAGACCGCCCTTGCAGCGATTTAGGCACAGTCAATCAGCAGTCTCGACAAGCTAAAGACATACCCTCCTCCGAGAAGATGATTTCCAAATACTTGATCCTCCTTGGGCTCGTCATCGCCACGGCCTACGCTCTGGAACACAAAATAGTGGACTACTACGCATACCCCAAGTACGAATTCAAATATGGAGTTGAAGACCCCCACACTGGAGACAAGAAGGAACGCGCCGAAAAGAGAGATGGTGACTTGGTCAAACAAGAGTACTCTTGGGGCGAGAAGGACCGTGAAGTCAAATTGAAAAAGGTTGATGGAAAAACGACTCAAGTGGAGTTTGAAGTCAAGAAGTTCTAGGTTAGAATTGTACGAGTGATTTGTTGTAAATAGATGTGTCATGTTTGCTGAGTAGGGTCTTAGCTATTTATTCTGTCCACTTTCATTTCTATCATTCCTTCATTTTGTTGAAATTATTTGTTATTATTTTTCCAATAAATTTTGTTGTTATAAAGTAAATTATGTTTTTATTTGGAAACTAAGTTTTATATTTACCTCTTTTACATTTCGTCACCTTAATTGTAAAACCACCTAATTCCATTTTTAATAAAGCATGCATTGCAATATAAAATAAGGCTGAAGATGGCATCAAAATCACATTTTTTAATAATTAATTAATTAATTTTAAAACTTTCTGATGTCATCTTAGCCTTATTTTATAAGGCTAATGATGGCAATGCATGTTTTATTTAAAATGGATTTAGGTGGTTTTACAATTAGGGTGACGATTTGCTATTTGACTTTTAAAATTCGTTTAAACAAAATAATATTTGGCTTTTCATCGGAATAAAGATATTTAATAAAGCTTCTAAGAAAATTAAACCTTTTACATATTAGGAAGAACTATTCTGCCCTTGCAAAATATAATAATAAGCCATGATTTCATTCTGTTTTAATTTCATTGAAGATTATTTTCCTTTTGAAGGACCACCAAATTAAAACTAAAGGTAATTTGAAATCTTTTACTGTTTAGTTTTACAATTAAGTTGCACAACACTTATATTATGCAAGGGCAGAATAGTTCTTCATTATATACAGTATGTCCACGGATGGACTTTACAATAGGACAAATGGACCAAAAATTTAAATGTTTAAATAAGTCGTGTATGGAAACTGCTTTTGCTTCAAAAAAAAAAGTTTCACGGTAACAAAATTTGTTTTAAACAAAATATAATTTGGCTTATTTCCAGAAAAAAAATAAACATTTTAAGAAAATTAAAACTTTTATACACTATGAAGAACTATTCTGTCCTGGCGTCTTATTAAGATTTTTTATTGGATTAAAATAATTTCAATCGAGAGCTAATAAAACTTTGTTTAAAGTTTAAAATATTCTTTGTATCGTAAGTAACTTGATATTAAATATTACATTATTTTATTTATTTTAAAATGTTTATTAACTTTTTTTTCTGGAGAAAAGCCAAATAATATTTTGTTTAAACGGAATCACCCAAAAACACATAATAATATAATAATATAAAATAAAATTTGTTTTGTACAGGGTTCCAAAAAGTACAAAAATGAGAAAATGGACCAAAACAAAACTGCCTTTATTTTTAATAATTCAACGAAATGTCAAATAAAGCAGATTTTTAGATTTGAATAAGGATCCCATATTTGAAATTTAACATACAAATTTTTTTTATGGTATCATATTTTTTAATCATGTTTTGGTTAGTCTCTTTTACGTAATTTATTTGGTTTTAACAAACGATGTATTCAATGTCAAAGTTTTTCAGAAAATTCAGTAAAAAGGCATAAAACATTAAAAAAATAAAAATATGATATAAAAAAAAATTGTTTATAATATGTTTAATTTCAGATATGAGATCTTTTTTCAATTCTAAGAACCTTTTTTATTTGACAATTTGCTGAATTATTAAAAATAAAGTCAGTAAATAAAGCAGATTTTTAGATTTGAATAAGGATCCCATATTTTAAATTTAACATACAAATTTTTTTTATGGTATCATATTTTTTAATCATGTTTTGGTTAGTCTCTTTTACGTAATTTATTTGGTTTTAATAAACGATGTATTCAATGTCAAAGTTTTTCAAAAATTCAGTAAAAAGGCATAAAACATTAAAAAATAAAAATATGATATAAAAAAAATTGTTTATAATATGTTTAATTTCAGATATGAGATCTTTTTCAATTCTAAGAACCTTTTTATTTGACAATTTGCTGAATTATTAAAAATAAAGTCAGTTTTTTCTTGGCCAGTTTTAAATTTTTGTACTTTTGGAGCCCCAGTACAAAACAAAACAACATTCTTAACGTAAATGTTGTTTTTAAGGAAGCAAAAGCAGTTGCCATACACGACTTTTTTAAACATTTAAATTTTTGGTACAGTTGTCCTAATGTAAAGTCCATCAGTGGACTGTATAAAGGGTTTAATTTTCTTAAAAGTTTCAATAAATATCTTTATTCGAAAGAAAAGCCAAATATTATTTTGTTTAAATTTAAACTTCCGGATAACAAATAAACTATAAAAAAATAAAATTCGTATTTTGCATTCTGCATTATTATTATTATTATTTTTATTTTTACAGTATTATGAATAATATAGCCTATTTTCTAAAATTGATATAAACACAACAATGGATATTAGGACTACAAAAGTAACTTAACAAAAATATTGTTTTTGATTCTTTTATACGTTGTTTTTTTATGGGCTAAGACATAAAGGGGATGTAAATTCATTACGTTTCCAATGGGAAATAAAAATAACTTTTTAGGTTCAGATGGCCATATTTTCAAAACTAATTAAGATAGATATATGAAATATCTGTCTAAATGTGGTAGCTAATGATTAAGTAGTAATAGAAAAATTTCGGACTTTCATTGTCTTTATTTAATTTATTTACACAACGTTTCAAGCAGTACTATGCTCTGTCCGTTTTTAAGTGCCCGAAACGAGTGAATAAATTAAATAAAAACAATAGAGGTTCAAAATTCTTCTATTAATATATTAAATATGTTTTTTTTAAGTTTTTAAAAGATCTTCAAAATTGTGATGAGGCGTTAAAAAATGATATTTTTTAAATATCTTATAAACCCTTTAACGGATTTAAATAAAATAAGGTACACTTATTCAATATAATAAAGCGCTTGTAAGGATCTGTCTAGATTAGGATTATTGAGTCCGGTCCAGTGGTGTCTTAGTGGTACCACAGCCAAAATTATTTTAAAAAAACTAGGCCACGGACTTTTTAAAAAGTTTTTTTTCAATAAAAACAAAAAATAAAATCCAAAATTAAAAAAATCTAACCTTAGTACATAAGGAAAATAATTATTTACAAAAAGAATATACGATTTCTCATTTAGTTTAATGCAAATAATTATTGTTTATTTTTTATTTTTGTTTATTACATGATCTTGTCTGTTGGTACTTTTTGAAGAATAAACTTTTTTTCTCGAAAACAAAGCTAGATACAAAGTAAATACGTTAGACTAAAAAGTTGCATTTTTAATTGCTTAATCAAAAAAAAAAAATACACAACAACATTTTTGGAATGTTTAATCTCTCTGTTTATTATTCTTTTACTATTCTTTTTACGCTTTTATTGTAAAAAAAATATATCGTTTCACTGAATTTAAAAAAATATATTTTTATTGTTATATTTGTTATTTAACGGTAATCTCAATTTTTCTAGAAACCAAAGGCAATAGAAAAAAAAACTTATAATGCACTTTTGCATACTTTTTTATAGTTATTAATTAGGTATTTTCAAAAAAATTGTTTCCTAT
Organism: Listronotus bonariensis; assembly: GCA_014170235.1. Taxonomy (NCBI): domain Eukaryota; kingdom Metazoa; phylum Arthropoda; class Insecta; order Coleoptera; family Curculionidae; genus Listronotus; species Listronotus bonariensis. Next base: position 63,085 of record JACEGR010000542.1, read on the forward strand.
TTTTTTATTTTTAAATTAATATTATTGCGGTTTTGAACCACCCTGTATATCCTACGGCGAGTTTTATTACCCATGGCTTTTAGCATTTTAGACGAAACCAAAATTTTTATAAAGAATATCTTTTTTTGTAATATCAGAATTACAAATTTTACAATTACAGTTAGGTCCATCCGTGGACAAACTGTATGTTTAAAAACTTTTTTTTATAAAATCATACTTTTTTCATACTTTCCACATGATTATCCTAAATAATAAACATTAGATTACTGATTTAAAAACTACTGAATTCCCGATAAACTGATATGATTTTGTACGATAAAATTGAAAAAGTTAAAAGGGGGTATTTTTATAACTTGTCACCCGGTATACCTTGCATAATCTAAAAAAGTTTTTGGCATTTGTCGTGTGACTGATGTTATTTATTATGACAAATTGTACAAACGAGATACAAAATGAAAAAGAATAATTTTGCGAGTTAAAGTATAGAAAATAGTTATTAAATAAAAATATTTAAACCTTAGATAAGCCTAATTAGGTACTAAAGGTTAAAGAAATTTATAAACATTTAAGATATTGTAATTTCAAAATACTGTTAAATAAAACCTATAGTTTTTCTTTCTTATCAGTAAAAATTATTTTTATTAACAACTATTGGGGTTTTTTTATTAAAATAAAATGCATCTTTACACTCCTGGACAATAAAAAACCGACAAACAAAATTTTGTTTAAATCCAATCCAAAATAACTTTTTCTTTTTTGACCGATTTCAATTATTTTTCAATTTGGAACAAAATGCAACATTTGGCTCTTTCCTGTATAACAAACAACTAATCCTATAAAGCTTTGTGCAGTATCCATATTAAATAATAATCTTGATGGAGGGAGCTATAACTGGACCAAAAGATAATTCAAATCGGTCAAAAACCCAAAAAGTTATTTAATATTGAATTTGAACGAAAATTTGTTAGTCCGGTTTTTTGTTTTTCAAGGAGTGTATATTTAACTTTATACTGGTTAAGCAAATAGGTATTGGTATATCGGCCAGTAAAGCAACAATAAAGGATGTATATGACTCATGCAGTCCGAAATGTTTAGATGTGGGTATTCACGTTAGACTATCTGTTTTCCTCACATTGCCCATGTGGGCCGATCGGGAGAACTAACCATATTGTATTTTAACAAAGGCTTGGATAAAATTTTGATATTTTTACTATCTTTATATGTAGCGTAAATTATTTGTTGTGTTTATTTTAAAAACAATGTTAGCGAAGTACAAAAATATGTGTGCTTTTGGGGCTGCAGTCTAAATACACGTATAAATGTGTATTTGTAAAATTTAACTTAATATATTTTTGATTAACAAACAACTTCGGATAAAATTGTATACAACATATATTTTTTAATAACACTTTCATATGAGAGTTTGGGGAGGGGGAGCAAGAAAAAAATCATTCACCAGAAACAAGTGAAGGGCAAAAAAGTCCTAACCTTTCCACTTTCATTTGTCTCCTGAAGGGGTGGGGGCTAAACGGCAACAAAAAGCCAATAATGCTCTATTTAAACCCCCATTTTCCTCGAAAAAGCCTATTCACACCTTTCCAGGAAGGGGAGTGGGGCAATTTTAAGAGATACTTAAAAAATGTGAAATTGTAAAAATCCTCTTTACTTTAAGATAAGATTTTTCTGAAATTAGGCATTAAAATTGGACTAACTTAGACGTATTATTAATACACGTATAAACAGATTTGCAAAAGGGTGAAGGTCAATTTTAATTAGGGGGTAGTTGGGGGTTGTCTTAATTGATTTTTTAGTAGAAACAATTAGATACTGACCTTATTTTTATCATAACTCACTCAATTTTTATGCTAGAAACTTCTGGTCTTATTAGGTACTTTAAAAAGCTTTTATAACTTTTTCTAAAAAATGCAGCATTTTCCCGGTACTTTAAACCTATATTGTATTGGTCGTAGAAAAATTATAATAAAACAATTTTGTCCTTTTAAAACCTACACTCTTGCTTTTTACATTTTTAAAAATAAATTGCATAATTTTTGAGTTATGTGCGAAAACCCCATTAAAAATCGTCGATTTTTGGTGTCGGAAAATTAATATTTTCAATCGCGAATAACTTCAAAAGTATTAGTTTAAGAAAAAAATATAACAAACATTTTTTGCTAAGAATCACTTCTCTAATCGATGCTTGTTGTATGATGTAATATAAGATATCCGCCCCCTAGGGGGTGGCAACTACCCCCAGGGTTTTGGCACCCTTCGGTTTGATATAAACCTTCTTTTAAAATTTCAAGTCGATCCATGCAGAACGAAAAAATCGGCAGGTGAAATGATTTATTTCCTGTACTAAAAAATATTTTTCGACAAGAAAGTCATTCTTGGTAAATATTATTGCTTTGTAAAAAATATGATTCACAAAGAGAAAACTTTAATTTGTGTACACGGGTCTCATAAACCTAATATTTCTTCAAAAGTAGACCACTTTTGTTTTAGTTTTTTTATATTTTATTTTTTTAATAGCATTAACAGTTGATATGCAGACATTATTAATGACTTTATCTTCTTCACATGGGTTTAAAATTTGTTAAATTTTATTAAAAAAAAAAACAAAAACAACATAAAAAAAGTCCAAATATACCTAATATTAATTTCATACTTTGCCATTTAAATATACTTATTCAAGACATTTATTAGCAGTAAACGAATGATATCAAAACTTTTTTGAGTTTTAAAATATAAAATTTGAGGCAATTATGGATTTAAATATTTGTATTGTTTTTATCGATTTCAAACTTGTCTTTCTGTAAACTCTATCCATGAACAGACTTATATTAATTTTTTATTACGTTTTATATTAATCGCTATTTGTTTGATTTTTTTATTTAGTTGTAAGAAAGTTGATAATATATATGCAAAATTAGTTGCATTAATAGTTCTTTTCAAACTAGCAAAGTCTATGGAAGTAACATGTTAATGTGTCGCTATGCGTTAAGTAGTTTTGTTTGCAATTAGGTATTGTCGTTAAGTTTGGGTTTTTCGGAAATATCAAAATAAAATTTGGTTTTGTTAGAAATTGAGATATTAAAAATAGTAATTTAGGTAACAAGTGTATGAAGTGATACCTTTTTTACGAATGGGAAGTTTGACAGCGGCAATCCCATGAGTAAAGAAGACACTTTATGCATATGTTACATACTATATTTTTTCCACGACCGTATAAAAATTTCCCAAATTACCAGTTTATACATGTTTTATTTATTTAAACGTAATAATTTTAATTTTTGCAGCAGAGCCATTATATTGCAACAAAAAATCATAACCTCCTTATTTTTTAAAAGACAATTATTAAGGTGCTCGCCCACTTAGGCGACGCGTCGCGACGAATCAAAATTGCTCCGGACAAGTTTACCTGTATTTAAATGTAACCCCGCCCCCGTCAATATAGACGCGCCGTTTATATTGGCGGGGTTCCATTTAATTACATGTAAAGCAACTCTGCGAAATTCCTCTTGACGCGACGCTTCGTCTAAGTGGGCTAGCACCTTTACCCTCTTCATAACTATGCCATGATTTAATTTTAAAAAATGTATGTACTTACTTTTTGTAGAAGTAATACTTAAAATCCTTTTTAATTTCTTAGTCATCCAAATTTATTATTAATTACTATATATTTAAAATAATTTCTATTGAAATTTATTCGCAAACTGTCAAATTTTAAAACTAGTGACACATGAACTAAAAGAATGAATGACCAAATCAAAGGTAACTTGACCGTTTGGTTCAGTTAATGTCGCGTTTTATATTTAAGTTTATTGTAGTAGGCAGGGAAACAAAACACTAATTCAAAGTGCTGAAAAAACCTTCGAAGTGTTAAAAAAGTTACTTTTTCTTTAACAGTTTTGTAGTGTAGTAGAATGGAGTACATTATCTTCATGTTAACGATTAAAAAACCTTCATTTTTTAACGGTCATGGAAAAACATATTTGCGTTACCAATTCATTTTTTAATTTTAAACTTTATTTTGAGATGTAAGCTTTTTATGTTATTAAGTTTAGTGCAAAGTCTATATCATTTACATATTTAAGTAAAATCTAAAATTTTTTTAGATATTTTTTTTATTTGCACGTTACCATACTCCTGACTAGTGATAACTTTTACATTACGCTATATCATTTCGTAATAATTCTTTTTCTGGGCAAGTATTTTTTGTGCTTTATTCGTTTTCTGGGAGATTAAATTTTAAACATTTTCTTAAGATGTTAAATAAACTTTTTATATTTTATTCTGGGAAGAAGCCAAAAAATATTTTGTTCAAGTATTTTTTCTAAACCACAATTATAAATAAAATAAATAATTTATTTATTGGTATTTTATTTAACAAGAAAACAGATAACAAAAAGAATTGGACTAAACGAAGTAAAGAAAGGTGGATGGCACAATTTACATAATCATACAAACTATAAATCACCCCCATAAGTGATAAAAATCCGCATTCAGAAAAAAAATATATATAAAAAATAATACTTGAATAGTATTATTTAGCGACTATTTATACTGTAACAAGTTATAGATTTATCTCAGTTAAAAGTAATGGTATAAGAAGTTTGAAACGTTTATCACTGTTCAAGTTTCTTATAACATGGTCTAATTTTATACAAAAGACAATCCACAAAAAAAAGAACACTTTAAAAATAAAATCCAAGTACTTTTACTCACTCAAGTCTTTTTTTGAACGCAGAACCAAAAACTATTTACACTTTTTTCTTTATCTCTTTGAATTAATGATGGTGATGCGTTTCGAACTTGATTTGTACAGCATGGTCGTCCAATTTGCGGAGCTTGATGGAACGGTCCTTTTCGCCCCAGTGGTATTCTTGTTCAACAGTGTGTCCGTCTCTTTTTTCCGCACGCTCTTTCTTGTCTCCAGTATGGGGATCTTCAACTCCATATTTGAACTCGTACTTTGGCCAGGCGAAGTAGTCGAAGCTCTTGTATTCCTTGGGGGTGGCTTCTGCGACGTAGGCTGCCACTACCAAGAAGGCGACGAAGATTAAGCACTTGGACAACATCTTTGAGGAGGTGGATTTGTATTGCTTGTCGGGTTGTTGGTTGAATATGCTTTGGGTTCCCTTGGGGCTCGCTTTTATACTGTTTAGTTCGTTCGCTACGGGTATATGTGAGAGTGACTTTCGTATAAAATTTAAATTAATTTTGTATCAAAAAGGAAATTTTGGGGTCTAAAAATGGAAAATTTTGCATTTATTTTAATGTAATTTAAAATTATTATTCAGCTAAATGGTACCGAACTGGTGCCAGCGTTAACTTGCGACAATTGTGTCACTTTCTCTTACATTATTATAAATTATTTGATACTATTTATTTAATAAAGTGATTAAATCGGTGTAAGATTTGGTAATATAGTAGTTTAAAACCTTTAAATACACTTTTATCACCAAAACAAAAAAATAATAATAATAGTTAACACAATAGGATACACAGGGTGGGTTTAAAAAGTCTGTACAAAATGCTATATCAAGTTCTTTGGGCCAAAATACCACGATCTAACGGAAGTTACCCCAGTCGAAAAGTTGATCATTTGCGAGAAGTAATTTTATTTTACTTATTTAATATACAGGGTGTTTCCTCATTGCGTTAAGAAAATTTAAGGGCATATTTCTGATCCAATTTTATAAAAAAAGATCAAATAAACATAGGTCCGGAAATGCTTTGTTTCTAAGATACAGGGTGTTAAACTAAAAAAGAAAATCGGGTTTTTAATAATATCTTAAATATAACTTATTCGATTTTAATAAAATTTGGCTGTGGTATTTGTGGAAATAGGAAGTTAATTTAGCTCTTAACTAATTTTAATTAGTGAGATCAGTGGCGAAGTGAGACGCATCTTAGCTAATATTATTGAAAAAGAAAATGTACGGCACTGACTTCTTGCAACTTTTATATTTTTTCCGGATGAAAGACGTAAAAATACAACGTTTTTGTTTCATCACATTTTTACGTAACTTGTTTAGTATTCCAAAAGAAGAATAAAATTCGCTAAACTACATAATCCTGGACCATACCAGGAACATTAGGGCATTTTTTCTTTTAAAAATTAAGTGTAAAACTTCTTATTAGCAATTATGTAACAACAACAACAAATAATTAAATAACGTTTATATCTAGCCTAACAAATTTTACTAAAAAGTGTTTTAGACATTTTTAAGTTTGTTGAAAAGTTTAACATCTTGAGAACAAAAAATTTGAAGACGCAATGTTTATATAAACTTTTTCTAGAAAAATGGTTTAGGAATTCGCCCTTAAATTTTCTTACTACCATTGGGAAACACCATGTATATATGTTTTTTATTATTCAAATTTTTTCTCAAAATTTGGTTTTAGAGGGTTTTCCAGGATAATGAAGTGAAATCTGCTCGTAAGGTGCCACCTGCATATTTTCCCATATTTTTTACACAAAAACGTATACTTGGTAAATATCGCTACTCGAAACCGTTTTTGAACTATTTTAAATACAATTTATTCAAAAAAAAACATTACAGTTTTTCACGCTATATCTAGGCCACACGTCAATCTTTAAAAGGCTTGTACAAAATGCTACCACAAATTCCTTGAGTCAACAAAACAACGATCTAATGCAATTTATCTTCGTCAAAAAGTTGCTTGTTTGCAAGATATAAGTAGGGTTTGAAAGTATTTATTTTATTTTATTTTTTAATTTTGACACTCTGTTTCTTGCAAACAGTAAGGTTCGTTTTTAACTAAGCTAAATTGCATTAAATCGATGTATTTTGGCATAATTCGTGGCAAAATTTTGTTGATATCTTTTTAAAAAATCGGGTGTTCTAAAAGTGTAAAGTGATTTTTTTAATAAGGAAAAGCATGTTTAATTCAAATGATTTTTTAAACGGTTGCTCTTAGCGATAATTCTTAGGGTTTTTTTTAGAAAATAAAAGACAATATAAATTCTTCACTAGTGCTATAAAAAGTTATGGCATTTTGAACATCAGCAAAGATGTGCAGGTGGCTTCCTCTACATTAAGCAACAAAATTAAAAGCAGATTTCAGATTCTCGTCCTGAAAAAAACCCGATACAAATTTTTTTGAAAAATTGAAGAAAAAAAAACAAATAAAATAGCAACTTTGATACCCTGTATCTCGCAAACAATCAACTTTTAGACTCGGGTAAATCGTTGTATTTTTTTCAAACAATGTGTAGTATCATTTTTTACAGACCTTTTTAATCCAAGATTAAAATCGTTCTAACAGATTTTGCGTTAAATTTACAAGTACAACGATAGACCAAGAAAAGTTTAAGATTATTATTTTTTTGTAGATTTGAAATGCCTATGTCGAAAAAAATTATGTCACTCGACTTTTCCATGAAAAATTACCGTTTTTTTTTTAATTTTAATCATTTTTTAAAGTGTTCTTTATAATTTTACGGGAAAATGTATAAAATAAGTAATAAGAAATTACTTTACTCTCAAAATCAATAATGTTCTGCTTAAAATAAATGTAAAAATTATGTGCGTTAATGTAATGGCTTTATTATTTCTTTTTGCAGAAAACCTGGCGCCATCGGAACTAAAGAAGTTACGGAATAAACAGAGGAAAGCAAAAAGAAGGCGGAACAGGAGAGCGCGCAGGCGCGCGAGGCTCAAGTTAAAAGGGACCAGCATCACAAATCCAGGCAACAAGGGGATGTCGAAGCAGATGCTCCCCAGTTGGATGAACTTATCCCGGATAAGCTAGCAAGAGTAAGAATTTTATACAATTACGTATAAGGAGTAAATAAATAAACACAAAAAGCTGTTTAAAAACCATTACTTATCCGTATCGTAAAGCGCTTGCGCAGAAGCGATACATTGGTTTCGATACGTTACGTAAAGCTCATCGATCCGACACACGTATCCGTATCGCGATCGGTAACGTATCCCAGCCTTGGTCCGACAAAATTTAAAAATTAAAAAGAGCAACAACCACAAACAGAAAAAATGGCTACAAAATAACTAAAAATGTTGGTTAAGACACAAAACCAAAGAAAATTTGTTTGGTTTAGTTGGTTGCATTAAGTAAATACGTTATGTATGCAACCATTTCAACTTTTAACCATTTTTTGATCGGCCACTTATCGTCTTTTGTTGCGTATACGCATAGGCAAATTTATGATGTTGCTTTTTGTCTCTAATATTCTATGCCATATATACATTGTATTTAAAGTTCTCGCCAGTAGAGATGATGCCACGGCGTCACCACTTCTGTCTCACTTTCAATTATTCTCCTTTTTGTTGCTCGCATACGATGTAAAACGATGTAAACGACGCGTTTAGACAGCGATGATTGATTGTCGTCTTTATTTGTATGACGCTTGTGGCATCTTTGTAACTGGTTTTTAGTCTACCTTTTATCAAAAATAATCTGTTTTTTTTTAAAATATCCCTCATTTGATTTTAATCAAATTTGGTAGTGGACTTTTGGTAATATTTTTAGCATTAAAGGGATAATTTAGCTTTTATTTGCTGCGCTGACTTGTAAAATATAATAATACAATTACAACTATACACTATCTATTGTTGCACCTAGAAATAATGTATCAAACTTAACCAGTTTTGGCTGTTTTATATACAAAGCTATTTGCTACTAGCCGGCCCGTGCCACTTTGCTGGTCGTAAATTCTATTTTTCTCTAAATTTTTTGTTTAATTATAATAAAATATAGCCTATAGCACTCCTGAATAGTGTAGCTTTCTGATTGTGAAAGAATTTTCATAATCTAATTTAAATATATTCTTTTAAAATTTAAGTTAACTTTTTTTAAGACACTCTGTATATGTTTCTGATATGCTTTAATAAACTTACCCGTACCACGTCTCCAGTACCAAAATCTTATCTGAAGGTTTCTATTATACCATGTATATTGTAGTTCTGGTAACAGGATTTTAAAACACTCAGTATAAAAATTATGGAAAACATTTAATTTTTAAACTTTTTGACGCACTGGTCCAATAGTATTGATAAAAATGCCCAATCATATGTATAATACATTTTTTTAACCCTATGTGTTTTTACCAGATATACAGAAACACCCTGTACGTAAAACTTTCCAAAGCATTAAAGTTTTCATCTTTTTACTATAAAAAGTCAAACTTCAAAAATCCCTGTACATAATGGCTTTTTTGTTACTACTGGTTTTACTACCCTACAAATTTTGGCCAGAAATACATTAACATCCTGTATATAAGACGCAAAAAACACTGTATTATTCTATTTTTTTTTACTTATTTTTGAAAAATCTTGTACATAAAAAATGTTTTTTTTTTTATCTAGAAGTTTCTATTATACCATGTATATCGTAGTTCTGGTAACAGGTTTTTAAAACACTTAGTATAAAAATTATAGGAAATAATAATTTTTTAACTTTTTGACGCACTGTACAAATTGTAATGATAAAAAAGCTAAAAAAGCCCAATCATTGTTCATAATCAACACAGAAAGTTCTTGAAATTTTAGTAATGGGTATAACTACCGGAAGAATTTACACACTCAGCAGTGCCTCTGGGCATGCTTCTAATAAAATGATCGAAGAATTGCGCCCAGCGCAACTTAAATGTCATTTTTCATTTCTGGTAAAGTAGGTAGTTGCTCAGTAAATCCACTGAGGGTTTTTTCTACCTTGTCCCATTCATGTTATATGGAGGACAGATCGGGAGAACAGGGAGGTTGCTTGTAACTCAGCTGAATCCTTATCAAGCTAAGCCATAGTTACACGAGCGTATGTAGTCGTACATTACCATGCTGAAATAAGACGTTACCAATACGTTGGACGTAGGATAAGCCTTCTGACCCGTTGTTGTCCATCGTGCATCCCAAAGAAGAAACATGATTCATCAGAAGACACTACAAAATTTTCTTCTTCAAATTAACATCTTTTTTGTATTGCTACTAAACTTAAATATGTGAATCGCCTCTGGTTTAATTTAAACATTATTTCTAGGTGTTGCAATTTTTATGATAAGTAGAATATTTTAAGTAAAAGTACAGCAATTATGCCGTATGTAAACTTTCACGGTCTAGATGTAAATGTAGCAGGGCTTCCACTGGGGCCTTCGTGAGATGTCATAAAGATTAAAAAAAAGTCAAGTTACTGTTTATTACTTTTTTTAAGTTAGGTTACCACCTAAGGTCACTTTATTTCGTTGACCTAAGCCCCTGCTAGATTTGGATTACTGCATGTGATAATTGTGATAATCACAACGTCAAAAGGATTAACAAATTGGTGCTAAAGTTGCTGATTTTATTATATTAATATTTTTTGTATAAATGAAGCGTATAAAAGCAAAACTATACATTTTACACTAGTTCTTTCGAGTAAAATGCAAAAACCTGCCAAAATAATAATTTTATTCCAGCGTATATGGCCTTTTACTCAAAATATTTAATATTTTACTAGTGATTGGTAGTGCGCTAATTAAATATATTGAAGTGGTTGGTAAAAAAATATTTTCGTTAAAATATTAGAAATGTTTGGTTTTGCATCTGACACACGAAAATGTATGTTTTTGCATCTTAGTTACCTACGACCACTGTTTCCATTTTTTATTATTAATAAAAATAGCAATAGGGGATTGTTACCCAATTTATCATATTTAGGTACATTTTTAACCAACTTCAAAAAAAGGAGGTTATCAATTCGCCTGTATGTTTTTTTTGTGTATGTTACGCGATTACTCCGTCAATTATGGACCGATTTTATTTTATTTTTTTGTATATGAAAGAGTGCACTTCCGCGGTGGTCTTATAAAAAAAACATTTGGATTGGATGCAAGAGAGGAAGGTACTAGACCTATTGTTTTCTCTCTGCCGTACGTTGTTCGTGCGGCAGAGCTGCATCTAGACTGGTATATCCTCAAACATTAGGTGTGCATTCAGAATTGACAACCTTGTAGTAAAATTTACTTTTTCACCGAACTAAAAGAGACCCAACAATAAAAATCAGGGACGTGTAATTTGATTGATTAACAGTGGGAGGATCATGATTAGTTCTGGTTGGTTAAAGATTTAACAAACCAGAACTAACCATGACCCCCAATGTGAGAGTTATGCATTTTCCGTCTCTAACGTTTCAAACCAAGTAAATTACACGTCCCTGTGCTTTTAACTGTAGTCTCTGAAAGAGGTAGAGGTAAAATATAAATTATTAAAAATAAGGATTTAGGTACTACGTTTTTGTGTCGGTATTTTGTTAATGTCAATTAAAAAATGTTTCTTTAATTTAATTTCATTAAACGAAAGTTTTCAAAAAATCCTTAAATTTTTGGAAGTTTCTTGTTGGTGTACTTGTTTAAATATTAAGGGTCACATAGCCACTTTTTTTGATAACTTTTGATGGGAGCCCTGGTGGAGCAAACCAAGTTTCTGTTTTTCGGTGATAAGTTTATAACAATAATGTTTAAGAGCCAAACAGTGATTGGACGTTGGTCATTAAAACATTATTGTTTAATGGAGATTTATGAAATCGGTAAAGAATATATAGAAAATATTCGTATTTGGTTTTAGGTTGATGACCCTCTGGAACAAGCAATCAGGTTTTTGGAACCTTTGCAGTCATTAGCCAGGGATAGAATTGAAACACACCTTATGGCCTTTGAAGTATATTATAGGAAACGTAAGTTTTAATAATATTTTTAGCAGAAACTAAATGTAAACTCAATAAATGTCTTTATTTTTGGTATAAATACATTATACTTACTGAACTAAAATATTTTTAAAAAATATATAGGGGCGAAATTAGCCCCAAACTACATAATTGTGATTTATTCATCCTAAATCAACATTTTTTTTTATTAAAATTTAACCCGCATAAGTCAAGAATTATCTTATCTTATGTTTATACTACCAACGAATCATTGTTTTATATTTGTATTTATTATTTACTTCTTTTTTGCTTTAGGAAAAATCCTGTTAATGCTTCAGTCAATCAAAAGAGCTCACCAAGTAGACCCAAAACATCCGAAACTTCACAGTTGTTATATACGATTTTTACAAGTCTGCAAAGAAAACCAGCATACTTTCGACCCTGCGGTATCCGAAGTTGTAAGTTGGTTTTAATTTCTGGATTTGGCTAATTTAATTGTGTTTTTAAGTTTGAAGGCTCAACTTTCTTAATAGTGTGAATTTAAAATATTTAAAAGAAGATTCAAATGTATGCAAAAGACATACAAAGTAAAATTAATATTTTGTTATTTAAAAACTTGTTAATATTATTTAGCTAGACTTGCCGATAAAAGACAAGTTTTTGTGATCAGTAATCGGATTTTTATTATCTCTGAACATACTGGGTACGACAATATTATATCACCATTAAAAATATCTTTTAAAAAGCTTTTAAAAAATACAATATTGATAGATTTATGTTAATTAGTTTTGTAAATATGGCCGTCCAAATCTAAAAAATATTTTAAATTCTATTAGAAACGTAATAAATTTACAACTCTAACTTTTTTAATTTTTTAACGTATAAAATTAAAAAAAAACTCTTTTTGTTGGGTCGATTCCATAGTATCAGTATTTGTCAAGAAAAAATAGCTTAAGATATATAGGGTATGACAAAAACTATGATTTTTTTATTTAGCAGATTTAAACTATATGTTTGGGTTTTGTAACTTTTCTAAAAGTATTTCTTGTACTCATATATAATTGCAGATTTTATTGGGCCTAGTGCTGTTTAGGTCAATATTATGGAGGGTAGAGGTAAGGAGCACACACTCATATGGCCTTTTGACTCAAAGTGTGCACAAAATAGCATTAAATAAACAGGCGGCTAGCGGTAGTATAGCAAAGGGTATGATCTATAAAAGACGGATGTTTATATTTGCTTTTTAATTTCACTGTCCTAGTCTTAACTACTTTTGGAGCTTTCTTTAAAAAACGGCCCTCTGGTACAGCAACACCATCTTTATTGAGGACCATTTAAGGGGCACTTTTTGTAATACAGAGTGTGTGCTCCTTACCTCTACCCTCCATAGTTAATTTTACATTTACTAGAAATGAAATTCCCTATAATAAAGTTTTGTACGGCATCGGCATTTGCAAAATTTCATTTTCTTATTAAAAATAATTTACATTTTTTTAAATTTTACCGTATTTTCAGATAACTTTGGAAACCAAATCCCTGTTAAGTACCAAAGACGCGAACACGCTAAATAAAGAATTTCTAAGTAGTCAAAAGAACGGCCTGAGAGCGGCGTTGGAGGGAGCCAAAGTCATGTACCAATTGGACAATAAATGTCAAAAAGAGGCTCTAAAACTGGTCGTTGATATCGATAATAATAAATACACTGACGTAGATATTGAAGTAAGTATTTTTATCTAAAGGTATTTTTACCGCTTCTGCTTTGAGTAATTACCCAATATAATTCTTCCCCTAGCAGCATAGGATATAAATAGTTTTGTTGCATATTTAAACACGAGGAAAGTTGATGATGATGATTTTCTTTTGTTTATAAAAATAATACTATTTTTTATTTGCAAAAATCATATTGTGACGTTGGATTTTAAAATACACATAGGGCCATTTACGTCACTTGGACAAATATATCATAAGGAACTATCTTCCGGGAATATGAGACCGGTGGACAAAAACTATCTTTTTTATTTCACTATTAGACTACAGGAAATATTTACCTAACTTAACTTAGTACGCGCATACCCCCCACTAGGAGTAGCCCGAACGGGCTTAGCTAAAACTTTAACTTTTACTTGACTTCACTTCTACTACCCCTACTATCTAATCCTTTTCTAATTTCTTGCTCTCCACTTATTCCGTGCATTCTTGGGTAACTGTGTTATATACAGGGTGTTATGGAAATACTTTAATATACACCCTCTGTTCCAAAAATAACCGAACTTTTTTAAAATAGAAAGAACCACTAGTGCTATCTGTTGTAAACTTTTATTAACATTGTGTCAAAGTTTCATGAAGATCGGATGTAAACCTGTCAAGTTATTGTGTCGTATGTGTTGGTATGTTTTGACTATCGGTCGGAAAAGGAATTTTAAACAAAGAGCTGTGATTGATTTTTTTGTAAATCTTTTACCGAAACGCACCAAATGCTCCAAAAGCCTAAGGTCATAATTGTTTATCCCGCACGCAAATTTACGAGTGGCACAAGTAATTCAAATAGGGTAGAAAAACCATCAGCGATGGCGAAAGACCAGGCTGTCCAAAATCGGGTTTATTCGCGGAACACATTGAAAAAGTGCTTGAATGTATCAAAGATAACATGAAATCTTCAGTAAGTTTCATTGAAAATAAATTAAACATCCCTTCTACTACTGTTTATTGCATTTTGATCGAAGAATTGGGATTTCCCAAGGTAAACTTAGGATTTATTCCACACAAACTCACTGATGACCAAAAATGGGATCAAATTGAATATTGTAAAGACATCGTTAACAGTGCTCATAAGGACCCCAACTTTTTGAAAACGATAGTATCTGGTGACGAGACGTGGTGTTTTAAATATGAGCTGGAAATTGACAAAAATTGACCAGAAATTGAAACAATTGACCGCATTCAAAAGGCGACCACCGACGACCTAGACAAGGTTCCTAAAAAGGACATTTTCGACTCATTTAACAAATTGGTTGACCGTGCAAATAAGTGTACAAAAAGCGAAAGAAGAGTATATTGATTAATAAAAAGAATTGTCCCAAAATATACACTGATTGTTTCTATTTTGATAAACTTCGGTTATTTTTGGAACAGAGGGTGTATTTAAACCTTAAAATCCTCGTGTTAAAAGAAATTGAATAAAAATTGTTAAAAATGGCGGACCACCATTAACTGTTGAGATAATGAACCCCAAAATTGTATGGTCAAAATGTAAACCCGCCACTGATCGTTTTGTGTCATCCCTTTAAAAACAGCTGTAAGCAAATTTGACATCTGATAAGGTCAACGAATTTGTAAAAAGGCTGCCAAATTTATTATGTTCTTAACGAGTTTATTTACGGACTTATTGGTTTAAATAAAACAAATTAAATAAGGCTTGATTTGCCTTTTAATGGGTTATAAAATGCTCCCGTTTGCTTCCATACATGCATTTATTTTCCACTGCTTTCATTGTAAAAATTTTCTGAACCGATTGATATCGTAATTGCTTAACAACTCAACACTATTAATGGATTCACCAAAAACAAACACTTTCATGATAGAATAGCCACTGTTTTTACTTTACTTTTTTATTAAAACTTTATTTTTAATTGCTTTTCAAAGAGACAAACTTAATTAAACAAAACTCTGTAAAAGTGTAGAACATACCCAGCGACATACTAAATTTATTACCGAAATCAATGTTACCAACCGGGTAAAAATGCTCGTACATTTGCTATCCTTTTTCCACCGATTTTTACATGTGAGACGAAATTACTTAAGATTCGGTATTACTGCCGCCATCTAGTTGTGTCGATATTACCAGATTGGCAGCACATGAATAAAAAGCTATACTATCTGTACATGTGATCGGCAGCTCATCGGAGACGTTGAGCGGAACGGTACGGGCTACGGGTCGGTGGGGGTAGAGACGTCGGACGCTGCGCATCAGTCAAAGCAGAGACGTGTGACATGGCGCATGGAGAGTGCGCGCCCGCAGACGACGTAAAGTGCGGCCATGTTCGTGTTAAGCCATGATTCCGAGCACAGTGGCACGCAGAAAACCGCCAGAGCCATTCATATTTTTCTTTCACCTTGGGCAGTAACAAGTAGCGTTGCTGGTAATATGCATGGCACTAGCGCTGGCGTCAGCGGTTTTCTGCGTGCCGCTGTACTCGGAATCATACATTTACGGTCAGCTAGACTTGACGATATGGTAGACGACGCGCCTTGAATGAAGACTACATGTTTCTTTTTTCTTTAGATGAGTTGTGTGGATTTATTTATTGTATTATTTTGGAAGTGAATACACCTTAATTATTACTTCATCTAAGTGTTTTATTGCTTATCTATCTTAATAAATAATAAGTCCCAGCAAATTAAGATTCCACATTACTGTCCTTGTGTACAGTCGCTTATGACACTTCAATGAGCCAAAAAAGATTACATTTCACCATACAGCATTCATTTTTAACCACACTTCACACTTTTTTGACAATTGCCGAATCGGCTTGGTGTTATTCACTTAGTTCATTGTGGTCTGGAAAGTTTTATTTAATAAAATAGTTTGTCTCTTTTAAAAGCAAATAAAAGGGTAGTTTTAAAGTAAAGTAAGAACAGTATTTATTTCATCATAAAAGTGCAATCAACAATTAAAACTAGCATCCTGTATAAAGTTGAATTCGGTTATTTAAAGTATCAGCACGTAGGCGACCGTGAATAAAATAATATGACCTAGATTCTGTTATTCTTTCTTGACAAAAAACCTTGCACTATTTTTTCGATTATTTGTTTTAATTTTTGGATGTGATTTCGTCAATACCGAAATAATTGAATAAATATTCAAGTTATTAAAACCCATATACCCCCTATACAGGGTGTTCACAATATTGTTGCCGATATGGTACAGACCTATGTTAGAATCTCGTTTTATTCGTTTTCGTCTATATTTCCCAAATATGCTTTGGGAAATAAAAATTTCAATTGTAATTGCCCCCAAAATGCCAAATGTGGTATTTTTTTGCATAAAAGCTCACTTTCTCTACATTGACTACATTTAAATCTAAAAGTTAAAGCTGACTTGAAAACAAAGCGGCTTGGAAGCGAATTTCAAGTCTATGTGTTTATTTTGTTGGCTTGAAAGTCGATTGAAAATCGAGGTCAAGCACATTTCAGGCCATCGTCATACAAATTCACAGTAGACATCAAATGATAAATAAACCTCACTTTGTAATTCGTCCCGTCCCGTATTGTAAGCTGTTGTTGGTGTGAGTGTGTTTTAAAGTTTTGGTTCGGTTTTCATTTATATTTTTTTTATAAAAATGTCAAAATCATATATGAAATTGACACTGATGACGTTCGAGAAAGCATTCATCTGAAGTTAGGCAATTATTAATCCCGCTTAAGTCGTTTATATCGTGTTTTTAATCGGTTTCAGTAAAGTCAACCCTACTTATTTCCAGGCTTGGCTTTTAAAAGCCTTTTAACTCAAGCTAAAATTTTAAAAAATTCAGCTATGGCAGAAATTATAAAAAAAAGGAGAATTGTGGTCGCATATCTCGATGCTGGATAATGTGAAATAAAAAAAACAAGTCCGGTTGTTTGATAATTGTTTTCCCTAGGTAACGTTGGGAAAGTCTTTTAAAATGTTATTTTTATTTTTATTTATTTATTTATTTTTATTTTGAAAGTACTTTAAAGTGAAATACGCGATTTTTGAAAAAAAAATTGCTTATTGTGCTATATAAAAATTAGAAATCATGAAACATTTGAAAAACTCTTTAGTGTTACCTGCTAAATTGTGTAAAGAAATTGTGGTAAAAATTTAAAAGGATCGATGCAGTACTTTCGAAGTTATGATGGTCACCGACTTTAAAAACGTGAGTTGTGGGAAAAGCGCAATTAAAAAAATTAACTGAAATATTTAA
The DNA here is from genome assembly GCA_014170235.1 of Listronotus bonariensis. Classification (NCBI taxonomy): domain Eukaryota; kingdom Metazoa; phylum Arthropoda; class Insecta; order Coleoptera; family Curculionidae; genus Listronotus; species Listronotus bonariensis. The sequence goes on from JACEGR010000542.1 coordinate 80,694, forward strand.
CAATGATGGATGAGGCGTGATTTCTTAAACACCCAGTTTCTTCCTTAATTTTATTCTGATTCATTTAAAATTTTTACACAATATTTTTAAAGTGTTCTCTATTTAGAAAATTTAAACTAAAAATAGTAAAAAAAGGTATGAATATCCTTAATATACACTTATCGGATTGAGATTGTTTATTTACTTTTACAACTTTTTTAGATTTGTACAGAAATCCTTAAATGTCTACGTAACGGCGACTTCGGCAACCTTCCTCTCGCTCAGATCGAGTCGTTTGTCAAACAGTGCCACCAGAAATTCCCCTACGCGCAAGCATTTAAGCCACCCCAAGAGAACGAACCGGAAGCGCAGCCTGCAAACGAATCACGTGTGTGAGCAGGATAGTCTTAGCAACTGATGGAGGGCATAAGGATTAGGTTTTTTTTCAAAGTGTACGATGTGTCGAACTGTAGCATTTTTTGTGGTGTTTAGTGGTTACCTGTGAGTTCTGTGTATCGGCGTTGTGTGGTAGCCAAAGACTTTTACTTCTCTCAAGACAAAAAGATTACCTTGTCACTGTATACTCAGTCGCGGTTTGTGATCAGTTTTGTTTGTCATAAATAAGACCAAGGCAATAAACTTTATACTATTTATTCTTTATTTTTAAAACACATGTGCCTATAAAATTATATTAAATTAGGCATATATTACCGTATACACCGATATTTCGCTTACTTTTTCTCGGCGTAAGGTATGATACAAAATTTGTACGTTTCGCGCATGACGTCACCGAGAGAGTTACCAATTACTAAATATGGTTTGTCATATAAAAATAAGTTTTATTAGAAAAATACTCGTAAGTTAGCAAACCAAGCTATTTAAACCTGAAACGGATATTATTAAAGCCACTTCAGAAGGTTCATAAGCAGTGCGTGGAACTAAGACAATCCAAAGCGTGTAGAACACTAACAGGTAGAGATTAGACAAAGAATATCATCATGTTAACCTTTACTAATACGGTGACGCATCAGTCCTGCTTAGTTGTTTTAATTGCCTATGAACCTTTTAAAGTGGCTAAACGTGTTTATACTTGCTTATACCTGTTATGTACGGTAACTATTAAAGGTAGTTTTATTTCAAAAAATAGGTTTTAATCTCTTGTATATGCTTGATGGGCATTATTTCACTCTAAAAATGACAAATTCAAGGTACAGCCTAACGGTTATTATGACATATCGATTAACGAGAACCTTCACTTCATACACTTCGATACCGTTGGTCCTTCGTCCTGATTTCCGGCTTTCGCTAATGTGAAAAGACAGTTAGAGTAGATTCATCTTTTCTCAATTGCTACGGCATTAATTAAGGAGCGTGTTATTTCTTTGTACTACTGGCCACATGCAGTCTAACTACTCTATTTTATCATAGCAGGGTAAGAGATAGACGCGTATGCCGTCAACTTATAAATTAAAAGTGGTAGGAGATATCCTTCAACATGTGTGAGAATAAAGGAATGTGGGTTTATTTCTTTTCTACCCTACCCATCTGTATAATAGAGTGTGTCTACGTAAATTGGCGTCATTGAGGGAAAACTTTTTATTATTCTTTTTACGAAAATAAATTTATTCTTCATAAAAAGTTCCGCATGGTTGAAAACCTAATAAGCAACCATCAAATATCAAATTATATCCGTCATCTACGAGGTTTGACCAAAAATGTAATTTTTGCTTAAGAGTAAAAGTACCTGTATGTTTGCTAATATCAAAAATTGTTACAAAAAGATATGTTTGGAATTAAAAATTACCTGTAAACACGAAATTATTTATGTTTGTTTTTTTCTGCGATAATGGTGAAAATTTAGGTTTGTAGATTACTGCACTACATTTCATGTTTATAAATGTCACATAGATTAAATTTATTGTTATTGAAACAAAAAGAATGTACAATGCACTAATGTACAAACTTAAATTTTCTCGTATTTTGCAGAATTTTTTTTTTTTTTTGAAATTAACAAAATTGCATATTTAGAAGTAATTTTTAATTCTAAACATCTTTTCTTTATAACAATTTGCGATATTAGCAAAAATACAGGTACTTTACTCTTAAGCAAAAATTACAACCTCGTAGATGACGGACACAATTTGATATCTGATGATTGTATTTTAGATTTTTGATTATGCATAACTTTTTATAAGGAATAACTCTTTTTCGTAAAATGAATAATAAAAAGTTTCCCATATAACGCCAAATTACGTAGACACACTGTATATAAAAAATCAATATTTAGTACTGAGCAATCAATAAATCTAATTTAAAAATAAAATACCCACAAAAAAATAGCAACTTATTGTTAATCAAAGAAAAGCCGTTATAAAATCCCTTTGACTCTCTCGCTTACGTCAGCAAATATGAGCAATATCATCTTGTCTTCATTGTGCCATGGTTGTTCGCAACAGTCAAGTAAAGATCCTTAATTATTTTAACTACGATAGATAGAAAATACAGGTAATTTAAACAACACAAATATGCTTAAAATAGTTGGATCTTTGGGTTCGTTTTTTATATTTATTGATGGATTATACAAAGAAAGGCTTAAACAATTTTATAGATGTATTAAATTTACAATGTAAATATTAACATTTTTGATAAGACTTATTTTTGAAAGATGATAGTTTGACAGTTTATTAAATCAAAATTAAATAAAATTAAATGGTTTTGGCTCTGGACCAAGTATAGAAGTATATGATATCAGAAAATTCTAAAAATAATAAATTATAATTATTAATACCTTAAATGTTTTACGAGGGTGCATAAAAAGGAGAATTTAGTCTTTAAAAAAATGTCTTAGGTAATAATTAATTTAGTACATATCACTATTTGGTATGATCTACTGCTTTAAAATCAGTTATTTCAGATAGTTAAAAGAAACATCCTGCTTTTCTATGTTATACACCACGACTTCCCAGACTGGTTTATGCCTTACAGGAACTTATCAATAATGAGGCTGTACCGAGTTGTGGTGAAAAACATATAAATTAAGTAGTGTCTCCTTATGTTATGCACCACGACTCTTTACAGTCTCATTGACAAGTTTCTGTAAGGCAGGCAAAACCGGCCTGGGGAGCGGGTCGTCGTGGATAACATAGAAAAGCAGGATGTTTCTTCTAACTGTCTTTAAAGGGAGAATACTTTTTATATATAATACACCAAGATAATAGGACATTTTTCTATTGTGCTTTATAACATATTAAAGAGGATTGTGCTCAGAAACCAGTTGCGCACAAAGGCCTACACCTCGCATTGTCTTATAATCCTAGTCTTCCTAGTGCTTCTTTAAGAGGCCTAAAAACTTTATAAATCGCATGGCGACAAATCAAAGCTATAGGCAGTATGCTCAAGTAGTTTCAAATCATTTCCTCTTTTTGGTAGACGTTGTTTGGAACGATATGTAACCATTACCTTATTTAAACCATTACAGAATTAACTTGAAACTTTACAGTGATCATACAAGCAAAACACTAGCTGGTCTAAAAACGCCGACCATGTTTCTTATTTACTGTCAGCAGAGCCTTAAAAGTGTTTAATTTTCATAACTCGATATTTAGTCTTTGCATAATTTTAACTGGGCTAGCGCTTTACGAACCAGAAATTTAACAATATCAGTGATGTGTTGGCCCTGTTGCGTTTATATCCTGAGCGATACTGATTAACTGAAGAATGACTGACTCCCTCCTTTCCAGATTTCCCTACCAATGCATTTTAGCAGTGCCCCCTTTCTTCTTCTAAACTTAATACGATAAAAAAACAAAGTTTTAATCTACCCTGGTACTTTTTTCAAGTGTTTTTTTTAAATTTCTGCCTTAAGTCCTAAAGCCATTAAATTGACGTTTATAATTGGTGTTTACAAAGCACCTGGGTTATTCAATAAAAAGCTAAACTTTTGAAGTTACCCCTGTGTTTTTAGTTCGGATATTGCGTGTTAGGCTTCCTGATACAGTGTAAAACTACAGTACTGTAAAAAAAACAAAGGTTTATGTTGAAACAAAAATGTTAGTATTAAAAAATCAGTAAAGTTTTTGCTTTTCTTTAGGAAATTGCTCCTTTAACCATTTATTATATTAAAATAAGCTCAAAAATCCGACAGACTAAAGGAAAATGTGTTCAATAATAAAAATGAGAGACGCAAAAACTTAAAAGATAGTGGAGGTGTTAAAAAGAGATCGTGATTCGCATGAACATTAACCTATAATGTAGTGTTTTTATAATTCGACCTTACCGTTAGTCTATTACGTACGGGGTGTATGTATGAATACAATTAATTGAAATGTGTACCTCGAGACTTATTTGGTTAGGCTAAATCGTGTAAGCTGTAATATTTTTAAAATCCTAGAAAAGGACACTTATTAAATGAACGTAAGATAAAGTTTACGTTTAGGATTTAAACAATCCCACCTCTTAATGTAAAATATGTAAAATAAATAAAAAATGTACATACATTTTTACATGTGAGAAGATTTACAAGTAGCTTTCAAATTTGGATGGACTTAGATAAAACCAAAATAATTACAACAATATTTTTTTTTTTTTTAGAAGCTTAAATACAAAACATAAAAGATATCAATGAACGCTTTGGCATTTCAGATATTTTTCTGATACCGTCGTCGTTATCAAATATTGCAAATTTTCCACATGAATAAAGGTATTTCTGATGTTACTATAAATAAATTTAAAATTTCTAAAATAAAAAATAAATCAATAAATAAAGTGTTCCGTTTAAAGAAATATTATTATTATTATGCATTATTTCTTAGATTCTACGAGAAGGAACAATATTGCTAATTTGTAATTCTTTTAAATAAGAGAAAACTATAAGTATGGCTATATGGTTCGGCAGGCAGCTATATAATTGTGGGACATATGGCGTCAAAAGCGATTTAAATTTTTGTCACAATAGAGAAAAAACAGCCCAGGTATAGGATACGTGTATTTTTTTCTGTAAAAGAATGTAAATCAGAATTTTTGACAAAATTTGCTTTTCTAAATTGGTGTCTACTTTATAACTTGGTTTGGGTATGTTTTAAACTTGAATCCGTCTTCAATTTTTTTGTGCCATCCTATATAACTAGCGTCCTGTAAGGCGAATGTTAAAAAAAATAGTTGGGACTGGCATTATTTAACAAAGGACCCCGCACTAACCTTATGGATTTTGGGTCCCCGTCGAATTGGCTAAAAATGTGGCATTTTGTAGTTCTCGACTTTCTGATCAAAAGTTATTATAGGCCCAACGTGATCCTATGATTAGTTCTCAAGATATACGGGACTGCCAAAGAGTTGGACACATATGGATTTTTTTATTTTTAAAATTATTATTATTTTTTGACAATCACCTCTACTAATCTAGTAACCTAAAAATAATTTATAACATCCGGCTCACGGGCGTCGGTTGGGGAAATAATTAATAAAAATTAAATTATTATATCAAAAAGTGGCGTTAGTTGCTATGATATTAAATGAGTTATTTGAAAAGAGTGTTTAAAATTTAATTTTATATAAATGAACAAAATTTCAAACAAAAACTTAATAAAAAGAACTTTTTTAAAAATAAAAATTAGGTCATTTTTAGAATCTTATTTTTTTAAATAAGTTTCCTAACTATTAAGTGACGAACTGATTTACTGTATTATAATTTTTGTATCTTCCATACCCTACTTACACAGTTGCCAATATGATAGCTATATGATATTTTAAGGTTAAACTAAAGTAAAGGGTGTTTTATGAAAAAAAACATTGGTCAATATTTCAAAAACTATATTATTTACAATAATATCATCTACTTCACTGTATTCTATGTAAAAGTTATATAGAAATCGTTTTTACTTCTTTGATAAGTTGTGAGAAAACTGAGATACAAGGGGTACCTGAAAATTAAATATTTCCAATATCGCTTTGTAGCTTAAAACCTAGAGGGCTATGACGGCTTCGTTTATGGCATGTTTTGTTTCATAAAAAAGTAGCCAAGGTTCGCAAAAACCGCAAGGGTTTATCTATATAAATAACTGAGATATCCCGCATTTTCAATAAAAATGGGACACCCTGTATATCTTGAAAACTAATTATAGGATCACGTTCGGTCAATGATAACTTTTGATCAGAAAGTCGAGAACTACAACATAATGAATTTTCAGCCAATTCGACTGGGACCCAAAATCCATAAGGTTAATGCGGGGTCCTTTGTAGTCAACCCCTTTTTTAAGATATTAACTAAACATTTTGTGTACTTAGCAGTTTATCTTTATATTATGATTTTTAATTTTGGATTATGTTTTTTTCAAGCATCTAGGATATTCATGATTCGGCCTACAATTTTTAGCCCAACCATTCTTTGTAATAAATTATCTACAATTTATTATTTATATATCGACTTTTGCTTTTTATTTGTATAAAGGTTGTAAAATATCAAAAATAAACTTATTTGGAGAGCTGAGCTCGGTGGGGCTCGTAGTCAAATAAATAATGCAGTGATTTGTAATTGTGTTTTTTATTTAGAACCTTTTATCATTATTATTTATCCCATTACACATGAAACGTAGAACGCGCCGCCCTACGCGCTAAGTTTTACATTTCAGATGCAGGTGCGTATCGGGTATACTCTTTAAAATAAATTGAGACAACACAAAAATTGGGATTCTATCAATTTACCACGTCACGCATTAAAATAAATAGCCTATATTATAGGTGATCAGTCCCCGTAGAGAGCCCACGTTGACTTGACAAGTTTGTCAGTGGAAATGGTAGGCGGGGTATAAATCCTACTGGTCTACTTCGAATTTAAACTAATGGGATTGGGTAGACATGGTAGGTAGGTAGGTAAAGAGATAAGAACTATTTCACTTTCTTTAGAATTCGTGCACATGCAACTAAAAGACAGTGTCGCCACATATTCTTTTTCGTCGGACAAGTTTACCATAACGTTTTACATGCAATTTTTAAACATTGTGCCAAAAATCAAGGCATATCCAAAACATGTCCATGGGTCTTATGGTTTCGGGACTGTAAAAAGTAAGATTTTTGGCACAATGTTTAAAAACTGCTTGTGAAACATTGTGGCAAAACTTGTTCAACAAAAAAGTGACGTTTTCCCAGTTCAGTACCCGAGACATTTAACATTGACAGACTGGGTTAAAGCGCCGCTTCCATATATGGCAGTTTGAATATTCGTGGTGGACTCGTCAAAAGAAACCTCCTAAAAAAGGTTTTAAAAGTGTTATTACCATAAAGTTAATTTCATTACTGGCCCAGGGGCTAATAGGCGTTTTTCAACACAACCAAGCCAAAATTGTTAAAAGAATTATTTAAAACATCATAACTATATTGGTACAGGTGAATGCACTTAATATCTTTTATAAACATAGCGAAATCTCAAATAAGTATGTTAATAGGTAATTATTAGCTGCCTTTACTCGATATTACTGGTCACCCGGTAAAACGTAAAAAATATAATTATTATTATTTTTCTTTTTACACATTTATACAAGGTTGTTATTAATATTTAATTTAACATAATTGCTCTATTAAACTTTTAGCCCGCCACCCATGCCTAGGAAATGCTTAAAATTCGTTTTTTTGCTGTCTCAATTGAGATTATATAAACTTAACGCGCCTTCATGTGAAAGGTTACATTACTTTCAATGCAAACCTTTTGTCCGACGTAGAGCGTATGGCGCGTTCTACGTCTTATGAAACGGGACTAGCACAAATATTAAATATCTGGATTATAAAGTTTTGCTTAAGATATACAGTAAGGATAATAAAAGTCCCTCTCCTCCTTTATCTTTTAAATGAGACAAAATATCGAAATCAAGCAAAATATAAGTAAAAAGGTGTCAAGTACTTTTTGGCATAAAAATAATTTTGGTCACTTGACCTAGTGCCAAGACTGCCAAGGGAACACTAGCAACGGGGGTCATGTAGCACCTCTTTTGAACTACTTCCCAATCAGCCAATGTACGTTTTATGTACGTCTTATGTATGTAAATTTAGGATGTAACGTACATCTTATGTACTTACACAAAAGTACGTAGTACATCCATAACACGTCTTATGTATGTACATTTTCTGCAAAAATGTACATTCACTGTACATACATATTGTACGTCTGATGTACATACATACTGTACATATTATATACGTACGTACTGTACATATTATGTACAAACATTTTTTTTTTAAATTGGACTTTCTAAAATTTGAATTTTTTGAAAATTTAAAAATCGAAAACGTACAATATATATGTACTGTATAAAAGGTTTTCCCTGTATAGGCTCTATACAGTGTGTCTACGTTTGGCGCCATATAGGAAACTTTTTTATTTTATTGATTTTACGAAAAAAGTTACTCTTTATAAAAAGTTCTGCATGATCCAAAATCTAAATGCAACCATCAGATATCAAATTGTATCAGTCATGTACGAGGATTAACCAAAAATGTAATTTTTGCCTAAGAGTAAAGTACCTGTATTTTTGCTATTATAATATCAAAAATTATTACATAGAAAAGATGTTTATAATTCAAAATTACCCCTAAATATGCAATTTTGGAGGAAGAAGTCGATGTTGCAAGTGTAGTGTCCATGCATTATTTTGTATGTTTCTATCAAACATCCCCTGTTCCTGCGCTCTTCCAATGTTGTGAGCTTAAGGGCTTTTAATCTCTCTTCATATGATAACTGTCTCAATGTGAATGGTATCTTAGTAGCCGTTCTCTGGACCCGCTCCAGAAGATCAACATCCTTTACAAAATAGGGACCCCACACCACAATAGCATGCTCCAGTATTGGTCGTATATATGTTTTATAGACACACAAAAATACCTCAGGGGACATATCTATAAAACAGTGATGGGTGAGATAGACCATTCTGTTTGCCCTCTTTACTACAGTGTTTATATGATTCTCCCACTTCAAGTCATGAGATACACACACTCCCAGATCCACTTGCTCAGTGACCATTTTCAGTTCTGTGTTGCCAATTTGATAAAAAATAATAATTGGGTTTTTGTATCCAATATGAAGCACCGCGCACTTGGCACGTTACTGCAACGTTAAGCTTAAGCAACCAGCTCTCCGTCCACCTCTCCAACTCAGCCAGATCTTCCACCATACTGCCATGTTCGACCGTGGGGTCACAGAAGATTTTAGTATCATCCGCATACATGCTGGTTCTACATACCATGTTTTGGGCAATGTCAGAAATGTAGATAATATAGAGAACAGAGCCCTGCGGAACGCCACTGAGAACTGGATATGCACCAAAAAGAGTGCCACTAATCCTGACCTGAAAAGTGCGGTCAGATAGGTAACTTCGTATCCATTGAAGCAAAGGACCTCTAATACCATAGTGCTCCAGCTTAAGAAGAGGCCTTTCCAATGGCACAGTATCAAAGGCCTTCTCAAATTCAAGGTACACTACATCAACCGGATATTGATTCTCCAGAGCCCGAGTCCAAAGTTCCAAGTTGGCGAGAAGATTGGAAAACACCGATCGACCCACGCAGAAGCCATGCTGGTTGTCAAGATGCTCCCTATGGTATATCCGCAGGAAATCTGCGACTTTGAGCTATGATTTTCTCCATACACTTGCATGGTATTGATGTTAAACTAATAGGTCTGTAGTTCTCAGCCAAATGTTTGTCCCTTTTTTGTATATCGGGATGACTATCGCAGTCTTCCAGGCTTCTGGAACTTCCCCCTCGAGAATGATTCAGTCATTGTTTTAGCAAGAAGACCTAAGGTTAGTACTGCAGTTCTTTAGCAAAATGGGGGATATATGATCAGGCCCTGGACTAGCATCGAGTTTGAGCCCCAACAATACCCTTTTCACCTTCTCTGGCGTAAAAACAATGTTCTCAATAGATGCTGACATTCGACTTTCCGCCGGAAGTCGAGGAAGACTAGATGTATCTTCACGAACAAAGACTCTACTAAACTGACTGGCAAAGATTTCCCCGAATCTCAGCGGATCAGACTCATAACGATGATTGGAGTCTGTGAGCACAAAACTGTGAAGCCCAGAATTCAGCGAGCCATTAATATACTGATAAAAATTTTTGGGTCCTTGCTCTACAAGCCTGCTCTCGTAAGACCTTCGAGCCTTCCTCAAAAGCTCACATATTTGATTCTTCAGCACATAATAGGAATGAAAATCAGCATGTTCCTTAGTACGTCTATATCTGTGCCAAAGGTTTCTTTTTCTGTTTATCAATTTGATGTGTGCTCTTGTGATCCACGGCTTGTTAAAGGTTTTTCGAGGTTGCTGAAGAGGGACGTAATTTTCCGATACATGATTGAGGACTGCCTGAAAATTACCAAAATGTGTAAGATCATTGTCAGGTTCCCATTGCTGGAGATAGCGATTTATAGTGTCATAGTCCGCATTCCAATAATTTCTATGCATCCTAGCAATCTTCGCAATTTGGCTCAGAGCCAGCTGAGCCATGACCAGAATACCAGCATGATCGCTCTTACCAACCGGGGAGTACTTTCAACTTTAGTTATACATCTTTTATTTGGTACCAGGCAGAGATCCAGTAATGAAGACTGAGTACCCTCCCGAAAGCGTGTATTAAAATCAATCAGCTGATGCAGTCCCGATTCCTGCTAAGCAGTGAGAAACTCCTCATCAGGCGGGCTGGGCCTGTTTACCCGGCCCAGGTTCCAATTTATTTCAGGATAGTTTATATTTCCAAAGACTATTGTTGTCATTAAAGCCCTGTTCATCTGGTTCAGCATCCGGAGGATGCCTCTATTTTCTTCCACCGGACAACTAGGTGGTCGATAGACACACCCAAGCAGCAACTGCACCACACCAACCTTCACACTCACAAAAACAGAGTCCACGTGGTCAGCATTAACAGTTAATTCACTCAGTTTGACACACGTAACCCGGTGACCATACATCTCATTCCTGACATATATACCCACTCCTCAACCCTTCCGAGTCCGACCATCTTTATTCACAGAACAGCGATTTTTTCGAAACAAGGTGTAGTTTGGAATTTCAACTAAAGAGTCTGGTATGTTTTCAGTGAGCCAAGTTTCAGTTAAAAAGATCAGGTCTGGATTAATCCGCTGCACCTCACTAAGAAACTCATCCAGTTTTGATGTTATCGAGCATAAATTTGTGTAGAAACCGGTTATGGAGGAGTAGGTTTGGTTGCTCAGTTTTTGTAACACCTGTGTCTGAAGCTTCGATTGGCCTGTACTTTATTATTTTTGGTATGCCAGCTAAATATTCTATCTTCAAGTCCACTTCACCTTGATTAGTTCTTTCTTGTAACTCAGCCAACAGTTGAGGTAGGAGCGCTGCATGTGTGTTTGATCAAACTTAATGAACTTCCCACTTTCTTTCGGCAATTTGCTCTTGTTAAATAGAACTTTATGTGCCTCTTCCTTGGTTGGAAAAACGACCTTAATGGGTCTTCGTTTTTTAGGATTGTATTTTCCTATTCTAATTATCTTTAAGTTCTCGGTTAAGACGCCCCCAGTGACAGTATTAATTACCTCTTTGATTATTTTCGTATCATGACTCCTTCGTTCTTCCCTACTATCCGTAACAGGCTCCTCTGCTCCATTTGATGATCTTGCCTCTCTTTCTTGCATTTCAATAATTGTGGGTTCGACGTTTCCTGAGTTGTGAATTGGCTCATGGTTTGATCGGGACTCAGAAATATTAATTCTATTATTTATTTCATCCCTATTTAATTTCAGGTCTTGAGTTTCTTTTTTTTTAAATTAGAAACCACACTAGCATAGCTTGGTGCCTTTAATACTGTGTTTTTTAGCGGTTCAATGTCTTTTTGGAGTTGTGATATGTCTGCCTTTACCCTAGACATATTCTGACTTTTTGACATTTCTTTTAGCTGATCTATTTTTGATTCTAACTGAGGTATTTTGGGCCCAAGCAAAGGCAGTAACTTAAATGAATCAACACAGGATTCGCAGAGAAAGAACATTGTTCTCTTAGCCAGCAGGAGCGCTATTCTGTTGGTGCAATTGACGAACAGTCCCTGCATACAACCTTTTACAACAGTCACAAGGACACCCAAACACTTCATTATCTCGACACTTTTCCTTAAGCGAACATACTTTTTTACATTTATAACAATCAATAGGCATTCTGACTATTTTAGGTTATGGCCGTATTTTATGCGAAAAATAACGGACACGGCACGATAAAAATTAACTATTTCTTAATAAAATATCTTAATTTCTTTATAATTCAAGTAGGAAAACAATTAATTTATCATATTTAAAGAGATTTTCACGAAAAATTTTGCGGCATGTTTTCCGAGACTTGTTTACGTTATTTTAGAAATAAACAAAATTGTATATTTGGAAGTAATTTTTAATTCTATTTTTTTTTATTTTTAACAATTTAGAATATTAGGGAAAAATACCTTTTAAGCAAACATTTTTGGCCAGACCTCGTAGATGACCGACACAATTCGATTTCTGATAATTGTATAGTAGGTTTTCGACTATGCAGAACTTTTATAAGGAATAACTTTTTTTTTTGTAAAATTGATAACAAAACATTTTCCCATATGACGTCAACTTAATTACCTAGACACAGTGTATATATTAGATGTAAATGTACGTATATGAGTGGTTCCTTAATGTACATACATAAGACATATTAGATATACGTACATAAAATGTTCAATTTGGATCCCTGGACGTAATGACGTAAAATGGTTCCAAAATGTACGTCTTATGTACGTACTTTAAAGTACATACATAAGACGTAAGATGGTTCTTAAATGTACGTATTTTAAAGTACCTACATAAGACGTACTTTAAAGTACATACATAAGACGTACATTTTAGATCCCTGGACGTAACGACGTAAAATGGATGTAAAATGTACGTAATGTGCTGATTGGGTTTAATTCTCTACTGACCACATATTGTTTTTAAAAATCAAAACAGCTGTTCCAGGAATAACACCGTTTGAAATTTGTCTTAAATACTGTACAAATAGTGCGGTTTTAACGGCATTCACTTAAAAGAAAGTGGCGTTGAGTACAGAGCCAAAGGGTCTTAAAAAAGAGGTGCTACATGACCTTTCCTATTTAAGGAGTTGTTGCTTTCTTGATATCAAAAACTATTTTAACTCTTTGACGATCGCTAAAAATCAAGGAAAAAATGCCCTAGTAAAGCGGATTTTTTTTTATTTAAAAAATACAAATATATTTATTAATATAAAAATGGAATGGCTGCATGCACGTCGGTAGACATGAAAACAGAGAAGATTTTGTATTTCGTGAAAAATTTTGCAGGAAATACAAATATATTAATATCTAACAATTGAAATAGTTATAAAAAAATGTTTTATGATTTTTTTTATATTCCCTTTATGGGGTGGTACACTTTTATACCACCAAGCTGCAAGCTAAAAAAGATGTCTAACTTAGAAATAAAAAACTGAGCAAATAAATTATTTATTTCAAAATAACTAAAAAATATCAAAAAAGTGGGATTTGGAAATACCCCTTATAAAATCCGGTAAGCTAAAGTTTTATGTAAATATTGGTGAAGGAGTAGGTTTTAGAAATCTTGGATCATACCGGAGACTCTTGGTATTTTCCTTTTTTTAGAACCGTGCAATTCTATACTGTGCATTTTTTGTTTTGTACTTCCGGTAAATCAACATCTAAATGGCTGTGGCAAAATTTTGCAGGAAATACAAATATATTAATATCTAACAATTTAAATAGTTATAAAAAAATGTTTTATGAATTTTTTTATATTCCCTTTTATGGGGTGGTACACTTTTTATACCACCAAGCTGCAAGCTAAAAAAAAAGATGTCTAACTTAGAAATAAAAAACTGAGCAAATAAATTATTTATTTAAAAATAACTAAAAAATATCAAAAAAGTGGGATTTGGAAATACCTCTTATAATATCTGGTAAGCTAAAGTTTTATGTAAATATTGGTGAAGGAGTAGGTTTTAGAAATCTTGGATCATACCGGAGACTCTTGGTATTTTCCTTTTTTTAGAACCGTGCAATTCTATACTGTGCATTTTTTGTTTTGTACTTCCGGCAAATCAACATCTAAATGGCTGTCTGAAAAAAATATTTTAGTATTTTCGGATGCAGTATATACAGATTTAGTGTAATTCTTCCTCAATATTTAAGATATATTTAACGGTTCTAAAATTCTATAAGTAGCGGTGGTACAAAAAAGGTACCACCACATAATAGAGGCATTTTATAAACATACATATAAAGCTGCGTCCAGATCTGCAACATTTCGCCAAACAACCGTCCTAATAAACCAACCTATTTGCGCGCTCCTTTGATGCAAAAACCGACAAGCTCTAAATCACCGCAAACTCATTCCCAAATCACTTGGAACGACGTGAATTCCATCCACGTCCACGTCCGCGCTAAGTGGCGCGCTATTCGGCGCAGCGAATTGTTGACAGTCGACGCAGAATATAAAATTATCTTTTTAATAATATTATATTAAAGCCTACCCAACTGGCCTATTTTACTAAAATAAAACAAAATGTACAACAATTTTAACTTTGTTTACTAATATTTTAAACCTTAAAATACGCGGGAATAAATTGTTAACGACCTAACCGCCATCGTTCCGCTATGCTATTTTTATTAACCGATTTTTTCTCAAAATATCCTAAAAGCCTGTTAACGTGAGTCACTCTGTTAGGGATTTGACCAGGTTGTTCACAAAAACACAGCAGTATTTCTAAAATAACAAATCATATTTTGTACCACCGCCGCTGAACGGGATGCAAATGGCCAGGGGTGCACTTGCACCCCTGGCTTTTGAAAATGTACGAAAAGTAGTAAGTTTTGACAAAAAAGTATTGATTTTAGGCATTTTTAGATGTTTTCCACCCCCTGGCTATTGGGAATGGAGCAAAAGGAGAGGACAAAAAGGAAAGAGAAGATATAGACGGTGTTTCATGGAACAGGACTTTTTTTTGCTCTTTAAATTTTTTTTCCACTTAAATTTAATATACTAAAAGAATTAAAAGGATATAGCAGGGTGTTTGGTGGAAGAGGACCTTTTTTTGCTCTTCAAAATTTCTTTCCACTTAAATTTTTAATACTTTTTTCTACTTTGCAACCCCTGGAATTTATCCTGCCTGCGCCCATGAAATAGGTGGTTTAAAATGTGTACCACTGCGGCTCAAAGAGTTAAATACTAGAGGAAAGTGACCAAATTGGAATACTATTTTGTTTTACATAATTTACATAAAAATTATAAATAAAAAACTTTTGTAGTAATTAATAACAATCATATATTTGTCCTTTATTTTGTAAAAATGTTTAGTTACATTGATTAATTAATACATTTTTTAAAAACACTATCCCAAATATGTAATACTCTAACAATAGAATGGACCAGAAAAATCGACTTTTATTCTTTTTTTTAAGAATATATCAAAAATATTGTTTAGGGTGACAAAAAGAAAATATTTATCGTGGAGATTTGAGCCCTTATTATTAATATTTGGAGGTCCCTCTCCTTTTATTTAGTATGGAAGTCTTTTTAAAAACCTAAAATTTATTAGAAAGCGATAAAACAAAAAGTTGATACAGCGACAAAAGGGCTTGCTCTACTGGCATTAAAGAAATGCGGGTATTCCATATTAGGGATACTATTCCATTTTTAGTCACTTTCCTCTACCCGTTTATCTAAATTTTATCCGATCTTAATATCTTGTCCCATTTAAAATTTATGAAGAAGAGGACTTTTAAAATAAGCACTGTATGTACAAATTGGAGCTTAACTTCACACGCTTGTAATTTTGAAACGACTTGGCCCATTTTTAAAAATAAAACGATAAGGAGTAGAGAATCAAAAGGCCTACATGACCCATATTTGCGTATTATGTGTTAAGACTGTTACGGTTGTAATAGAGATTTTTTCAAATGGTGAATTCCTGTTACGCACTTAAAAGAATTAACGGAAGGATACACTGAAAAGAAAGAATTTATGTGGTTAGTAAGTACCAAGAACTTTATTTTAATAAGCATAATACACACCTGGATAAAAAATTGTGTTCAAATTCAATCTTAATAAAAACTTTTTGGTTTTTTGATCCATTTCAATTATCTTTTGGATTCGGTGGGAGCTTCTTTAATCATGATTATTATTTAATATGGGGATTACAAAAAGTTTTATAGGTTTAGGTGTTATACAGGAAAGAGCCAAATGTTGCATTTTGACCCAAATTTTTCAGTGGGTCATTCAATTATCGCTGGGGCAACATTTAGGCCAATGTATTAGTTTCATATAATTATATTTAAAAATTTTAAATAAAATAAGTATTAAAAAATAATATAGTAGAGTAAGGTTCAAATTGCCATCGCGGGTGCAACAAATTTGGCCCTACCTTCTCAGATCATTGACACAAACGCAAAAATCTGTTTATTGGGACACATTTATTATTTTATGTCTAAATATTTTGTAATGTTTTTAAGTAACAAGTAAATAAAAACTCTAAAGAAAACAATAATTAATAATGAATTATGCATTTTTAAGTTATTCGCGGGTGCAACCCTAATTTAAGTGAAAATAATTATATAGAAATAAAATAAGGGATCAAATTGTATTTATTACTTACTGGTATACTTTTGTTGTCGCTGATAGTATTAATTTCTTTTTCAAATACGTCAATATTCCTCAAAAATTCAAATCTTAGCAACACCTGTTTTGCGCCAGTGTTTCAGGTATGATTTTACAATTTGTACCAATTCTTCGAATTTTGTTATATTTTTAAACCGTGTCGACCCAACAGCGACAGGCTTATCTGCGACCGATAATAAAATCGGCGCATCAGCGACCGAATCCCCATTTTCTACCTGATTGGTCTAGGATACATTAAATTTAAGACGCACAGATGTCAAAATGTAGGTGGACTATTAGGGATATTTCTTAGAATCAGAAAAGGGTAGGTACTAAATTAAACCCAAGACGAATACACACATACATATATTGCAGTACGTATATTCTTGTATTTTATATTTACGTAAATTTTTAGGC
Organism: Listronotus bonariensis; assembly: GCA_014170235.1. Taxonomy (NCBI): domain Eukaryota; kingdom Metazoa; phylum Arthropoda; class Insecta; order Coleoptera; family Curculionidae; genus Listronotus; species Listronotus bonariensis. Next base: position 97,753 of record JACEGR010000542.1, read on the forward strand.
CTCTATATGCAATAAATAAGTAATATAAACGTATATACAATTTTTTAACTTATAAAATGTTTCACAAAAAGAAAACAACTGGATGGAAAGAGTTTATGAACATCTTGGCAACAATGCTTTTGCCCTTGGGGTTCACTCTTATTTAAATCCATAAGTCGGTTTTATTTCTTTTTAATGATCGGTCGCAGATGAGCCGGTCGCTGCTAAGCCTATTTCTTTCAAACGTGCCAAAAAGGTAAATATGAAGTAAAATCAAATAACAACTAATATCGTCGATAACGGAATCTCCCTAATATCCTCTGGAATAATTTACCAGCGCACTGGATGTTAAACCCACCACTTTTGCTTGACATTTTTTTAAATTCATATCTGTATCTCGATTCTAAAATTGTGAAAACTTAAAGATTTGGATGGTCATCTTTTCGAAACTAATATAGATAAGTATATCAAATATAGTATTTTTTTAAAGGCCTTTAAAAGATCTTTTTACTGCTGATAAAATATAAAGGGTGATTTTTTTGAAATCATACTTTTTGTCGTACCCTGTATATCTTGAGATGACAAAATCTAATTACTGGTTTGGAATCTACAAAACAAACTTAACAAACCAATATTTTTATTATTTTTTTAATCGTTAATAAATAAGAATTTTAAGGGAGGTGAAAAATTATACCTTGACACCCGATACACAAATTTCATTGGGTGGTAGGTATGAATAAAAATACAGTAGGTACTAGCTAATATTTCAAGAATTAGTATTTACTTCAAAACTGAAGTAGGTACTAAGGTATTATATTAAGAAGCATCTACTTTAATTTTCCGAAACTTACATGGCATACAGCGTAGTATTTACTTCGACAAGTAGTAGGTATTTCAAGCTAAGCAGATACTCCGGTTTTATTGAATATTCTAGTATTTACTGCAACATGTAGGTATGGTATATGTAGGTAATACTACGAAGTAAATGCTACTATTTGTAGTATTAGTACTACTTCATTTTTATTCATATTTCTACGCGTGTTTTTAAGCCGTAGTAAGTTCCGGAAAAATCAAAGTAGATGCTCCTTGATACTTCAGTGTTGAGGTAAATACTTCAAAGTAAATGCTAATACTTGGTCTATTAGCACATACTTTATTTTTATTTATGCCACTACTCATTGAGTGATATGAATAAAAATGAGGTACTAATACTCCAAGTATTAGCATTTACTTTAAGTATTTTAACTATTGTACTTTAAAACTGAAGTTGGTACTATATTAAGAAGCATCTACTTTGATTTTTACTTACTAAGGTTTGTAGAAAATATCGCAGTCTTCGACTTGTAGTAGGTACTTTTATTTGAAGTAAATACTACGAAGTAAATGCTTAAACTTGTAGTATAAGCACCTACTTCATTTTTATTCATACGACCCATTACCCTGTCGAAAAAAAAACCAATACAATTCTATAGACCAATAGAAACCATTAGAATCTGCAACAAAGGCACAATAGAAACCGCGGTTATATTTTTAAACTTTTGTGGCTGTTTTTAGGACAATTCATAATTTCTTTTTTTCTTTGTATATTAACACACAACATATTTGAATCGGTCATTTGAGAAACAGCACATGCCAGTTTTAAACCATTTTACAGAAAATTAAAAAAACTGAAAATCTAAAAGAATAGTTTACAAAATTATTTTTAAATAATTAGCATTAAAAACCTGCCCGATTACTGGCAAAATACGATAATATTTGATCCATAAAGAAAAATAAGTAAAAAAATATGGGTATTTGAAAATACGCGACATGTGATGTTTCTGAAATGAACATGGAAAGTCAGCAAATAAGGTTATATTTATATTAAATAATACATAAAAAACATTACAATATAAAGTTCTTGTCCAATTTACTAATTTTATCTCTGTATAGAAGTCGTGGTGTTCTTTTGGAATGTATAAAAAAGTGGCTTTATGTCATCAAGTTTTTTTGAATTTATAGGAACCTATTCTTGTGGATAAGCTGGTTGTTAAACAGGGGTAGGAAGTTGTAATAAGTTAGAAGTGGCAAGTCTAAATTTATGGCTCGTAACACCATCTATAAAATTAAACGACTCAACTACCCCAGGTTTATTTAAAGAATATCTAAAATGCGTAAAGTTCAAAATTTGAAATGTACATTTTGGGCCCTTGGCACACCTCTACCAAGAGATTCAATGGACAAAATGATTTTTTATAGAACTTCGGCCACCAACTTTTAAAATCAGCAATATCTTTAGTTTTTGCAATTTTTACAACATACTACAGCACCTTTATAATTAATATATTCTTCACCTTTTAGTCTAGCATTTTTATTATTTCACACTTGTATTAATTTTCTTTTTTCCTTTTTTTTATCGAAGCATTATCACTTTCACTACTTGTAGACGCCAAGTTTTACAATAACAAACAACAAAACAAAAAAGAGCCTACTACATAATGCTTCGAGAAAGAGCACATGTCACTGACTTGTGTTGTTACTAAACGAAATCAAATATTAATAGGAGAATAAAATCGTGCAATATTATCAGACAAGTGATGTTTTTGTATGATTCAATGTATTTACCCTTAAATATGGAATTAACAGTATAATATCAAAATGGCCAAAAATATGATTCTCAAATGACCGATTCATTTTAGGAGAATAATAAAAATCCATACTCTACCTACGTTACGTCCTACGCTGAATAATTACACTACAAAATACATACCATACCTTAATAGATACCTTGTAAAATCGAAGGCGAAACTTTGTAAAGTTGACGGCGCCGGCGGTCACCTTGGTTATTTTTCTTACGGTCCGTTTCACAATATTTGGTTAACATAAACCATGGGTTTGTTACCATAGGAACAACAAAATACTAAAATGTAATTGGTGTTGCCAAAATAGTTAACCCAAAAGTGATGGTAACCATACATTGTGAAACCGGGCATTAGAGTGTAAAATTAAAACAAGTTTTTATAAATAAAATGTTTTATTTAATTTTTTAGTTACTACGTTGTATATTCACACATTTACGAGTATTAAGATTTTTCTTATATTTTCTGGAATGTATAAAACAAATAAACAAAGGTTAATTTCGGATTTCTTACATGTTTCCTTAATTAAATTTAAAATAGTTTTTTTTTGACAAAACCAAAACAAGTAAACCGGATTAAGTACAATGAAAGTAATTATTTTTATTTCTGATTAAAAAACTGCCTAAGACACAGCAACATATGTTTTTTTTTATTATTAGATTATTATATCTATGATGGCCACTCGAATAGTTTAATTTAATTTTTGTTATAATACAAGATTTTTTTATTTAAATCGTTTATTTCAAAAACAAGATAAGTCATACGGGTTAGGATTTGATTTATCTTGTTTTTGAAATTACCAATCAAGTTGTTTTTTTGATTGTAGTTTTTTTATTTTTGTTTAGCTAACTTTTAAACATCATTTTTACTTGGCGATAGCAGTTGTTTATTTCATAACTTAATTCATAAAAAGTGGCTTTTTTAATAAAAAAGATTAAAAGATTTTTTCCTTGGACCTCTTTGTTTCCAGGTAAGCGTAAAAAGATTTTTCTTATTTTGCACCTTGCAATTACAAAAATTAAACTACACCCAATGACTAAGTCCTTAAAAATCTAAAAGTAATAAATTTTAAATAATTTAATGTAAAAAATGTATATACATTATGTATAAATCTATATGATCATGTTTCCTAAACTTTAAATATTTTTTTATATTAGTTTTCGATATATTATATACATCTAAATTACTAATTATTAATGAAAAAATTGGTCGTTTCTTTTTTTCATTTACATAAAAATGCTTAAAAATGGAATGGATAAAACAGTCTTTGTTTAAAATAAAGTCCAAACAAAATATTTTAGTTGTTAAAAAAATACTTCCCAATTATTTATAATATAGATTACGAGGTGTCCGAAAATTACTTATACATTTTTTTAAAAGCCACTTCTGATGTGAAAATATAACATTAAAAAGACCGCACAACTAAGGACGCTATTAAGTGTGCAACAAATAAAAAAATGGTTTAATTGCAATTTGTCAGAAAATTGTATTCCTTATACAAAGTCGGTGCATAATCTCAAACTGTATTAGCGGTAGTAAGTTCTATTAAAGGTTAAAGAACATATAGGGTAAGTAAACAAAAACCTTTAAACTCCTTAAGAGTGCCCTTATTTTTAAAAATATAACTAAATGTTAAATAGAAAGTGATTTAAAATCAAAAGTTAGGCCTAAATACCAAGTCATGGCCGGCGCGGTAATAATTGGTGACAACTTTGACGTATAATACATTGTTTAAACGTCAACATAACCGATTGGTAAATACCGTTTTAGAATTGGTACTTCGTCTAAAATTGATGTTTTAGTTTTGTTTGTCAAAATTCCTTTTTTATTGAACGTAAACGTTATTTGAAATTTTTTGATGAAAGTGTAGCAGAGGTTGATCAGACGATAAAAAATAAATAAATAAAAATTTCAATAGAAGGCAATGACTTGGTATTTGGACATAACTTTTGATTCCAAATAACGTTTTTTTACGATTTTGTTATATGCTTAAAAATATGAAAACTTTACTACTAAGCAGTTTTTAATCTTTTTGACCTACCCTGTATACTATAAAATGTTTAATAAAACTAACTACTGCTAATACATTTTCAGACCATGCACTAACGCATGCAAATAGAAAGTTTTCCATTTGTTGCACACTTCATGGACCACAATGTATAATAGTTATCGTTAAATGAGCAATACATATTTTGTCTGTTTGCAATTACAAAAATCTGCAGTACACTATTGCTTACAGACTACACAGCTTAAAAAAATAGTTAAGTTTGTTTATTTTTGTGAATAATCAAAAATATGCTAATAATTTTATTTTTCGGTTAGGTACTATAAATTGATTGGAAAGTAATTTTCTTTTACACTTTAAAGCAATAACCTAGAAACATATATTTAAAACCCACCACAAACATTTTAATACAAATGAAAACTTATGAAGTCTTAAAAGTCTACAATAACTGTAAAATACAAGTGAGGCAAAAAATTGCACGACAATGACTAAATGTTATCAATATCACTTTTCTAAATAGTGAAGAATAATTAATAAAGGGAAAGTTTATGATAAAAAAGACCTAGAAAAATTTTCTCCAATATATGCAATGAAATCTACCTATATTATAAAGATAAAGTTTGTAACTTTATTTGTTTGTTTGTAGGGGCTAATATTCGGAAATACTGAACCGATCATAAAAATTCTTTCACAATCAGAAAACTACAGTATTCAGGAATGCTATAGGCTATATCTAATTATGATTGAAGTTCAGAGAAAAATATAATTATCGACCAACGAAGTGGGCATAGGTCGGCTAGTCTAAAGATAAATTATTGGCCGCAAATAACTTTGTCCATATTACCGAGTCCAAATTTAAAAGTATATTTAAAAATAATGGCGCATAATTAATTCGGCCTATTTAATTTTGGCCTTTCTAGAAATATATGTCCTAACTGTCATACTTTTTAAACTACAGGGTGTCAAAATGATTTTATATATAAAAGTTATTATAAAAAATTATATATTTTTTATAATAACCTTTATAACTAATTTAGATTGTTTTGAGAAATTGCGGAGATATTTTTAAATCATTTAAAAATGGTAAAAATAATACATAATTTTACTGCTTTCTTTTAAATTAATTATTTTAGAATTAATCATGTTTACAATTATGTTTTAATGTCTTTCAACCAATAGACGTACAAAAATAGCGATACCACGCGTTGATCACTGTTTACACGTTTCGGTTATGATACTTGGATAGATTGTAATAAAAAAATCATTAGGTCAAATTTATTTATGCAGTGAAATACCATTTTTTTATAAAAAAATACTGTAAATTCCTGACAGGCGACAATGATAAAAATGTATGTTTTTTAGCAGATCAAAAGGTACTTTCTTGAACAGAAAACGTTTTCCAAATTTCTTAAAATTATCTTTGTATATTAATATGCAAGCAATGCAATTTTCTTAAAAATAACACAGTGTTGCGCAAAAAGTAGGACATTTAGGACAAATATTTAGGTTTTTTTACTCTCCATTGGAGTATCACCCCTTAATGTTTGTTAGTAAAGTTTCTGAACACCCTCTATATTAAAAATTATTTATTATGTACTTGCCAAGACCAAACTGATGAGCTTCACAGTCTTAGTAGATACCCAGTTATCTAGAAATAACTCTGACGTTATAATACGTTAAATGCCTTTTTGTGAAAAAATGGTGATTTTTTTTTTAGCTTTATTAGATATTAAGTAAAGAAGGATTGAATGGTAGATTATTTTTCTAGGCCCCTTAATATTTCTGTCTTTTAGATTCGCTTTATCTAATTTCTTGTATAAATGTAATTACTTACTACATCGTATTAATACTAACACTTATATACAGCGTATAGCAAAAACAGGCACTATGGATTGTGTACATTATTGGTTATTTTCTGAAAACTTTTGTTAAAAATGTTTTTTTTTGAGCAGTAAATATTGTTAATTAAAAATTTTGTGAAATAAATTGAGCTAGGCATAAACGCGCGTAATTTTCTATTCACATTATACTCAATTTTAAAATTTTTTGATTAAAAATGACTAGACTTTTTTAGACGATGCACATATTAACTAAGTACCGATGTGTAACAGGTTATAATCTGTTATGCCTTTTATACTGGTGGAATGGCCTTCTCTTTATTAGTTATGATAAGAAAAGACTTGTGTTATTATTCAGTCAGTACTTCAACTTATAAAAAAATACAAAGTTTCTAAAAATGTAAACCTTGAAAATTACAATTACTTTTTGTAATTTTAATATTGAGTATTACTTTCTAGTGCCGTTTCCTCAACTGATTACACAAAGACCGAGCATACAAAACATAAGTGCAATTTTTTCAGCTTTATTCAGTATTCAATAATAAGAAGCAGTTTTAACCGCACCCTTTAACTGGTTGACTAGACGTTTCTGTGAGCTCAGCCTGTATCTAGTCAATTGGGGATCAACTGTTGAACTGTGGTTCACTAGCCTCTTTTTCGTCATTTTAGTTTTTGGGTAACACTTTAAAAAGATCTGCGCTAAAGTACAGTGGGTGTCTTAAGTAAAAGGCAGTTTAATAATTGAAACCTTAAAGCTCCAAAATGGAAGGAAATATTTCAGCAAGAAGCATGTTTTACAGTCTAGACCAGGGTTTCCCAAACTGTGCGTCGCAACGCCCTAGGGCGTCGCTGCATGGTCTCAAGGGCGTCGAGGGTTGATGCGACTAAGTTGAGTCAAGGTATTCTACATTCTAGATCCCTCCTTAAACATAATGTTTACACAGCGCTTCTTATCATCGAGCGGAACTTAAAAAAGTATTTTCCAGACAATCTGCGTAGCAATATGACTGGAATAAGAATCCGTTCCAGTCAGTTAATGGTGTAGTCACCATCAACACTTTTAACAGAGAAAGAAGAAGAGCTTATAGAATTACCCTGTGACTCCCAGTTAAAAGTAAAATAAGATCAGTTAAGGGCAAATTGTTTGAGTTTTGGAGCTGAGTATTAATTACCATTTGTGACTTCGTACTTGTGCGAAACAGGTATTTTTGCACAGTTCAATAGACGTAGAGAAAAAAAAATAGTAGTGCAATTTTTAAACAGGAGTTTTGAGAAGCTATGCTTTGAAAAGCAAGCACATCTTTTCCATTATTATCTTTTAAAATGTATTCTTATGCTTCTGTTTGGCTTTTTATTTTCTTATAAAAATTACAAATGTACAAATAAAGGTTTTCTGGTAACTTATTACTAGGCTAGTACTAAAACTGCAAGTAATTCTGAACGAGGTCGGGAGTTGAGGGGCGTCGCGTCGTAAGAAAATTGCAAAATCCCAGGGCCTTACAATACAAATAAGTTTGGAAACCCCTGGTCTAGACGATTTAAAAAGTACAATAAAAAGTTTTTACTGCTCCAGATAGATTTTGTTAGTATTAGGAGTTGCAAAAGCTACAGATTTCCTACCTATAAAAGATAGACAAGTCTTTCAAACCTTTCTGTAATAGTGGAGTTATAAATAAGGCAAGTTAATATGAAGAAAGGTTTTGTGAAAGAAAAATTAAGACGTCCGAAACATACAAAAATTAAAATGACGAGGAGCCTGCCCTTATGAAAAAATATCTAAGACTTTTAAGAAGTCCTATTTTCTCTGAGAAAGCCAAAAATGTCTTATTATTTTTGAATAACTCTTATTGCGTTGTTACACACACCGGCAATGTCGGTGCCGGTGACGGCTCCAGCACCTTATAATCTATATACTTATAATAATATGTTTTTACATGGGACCGGCAAATAAGTAAGGGTTATATGTTAAAATTCTAATTTATTTTTATTGAATTCGGCGTCGGTGCCGTCACTGGTACCAACATTACCGGTAAGTGTAAAAACTCACTTACTAAGTCTTGGGTCGGAGTTATAAAGAGTTAATAAGACTCTTTAGATTTATTTAAGTCTTATTAACTCTCTATAACTCTGACTCAAAAGTTCAAAATTTCAGAGAATATTTACCTTTTTTAGAGTTAGTCAGACTTATTTACAGTTATTCACAAGTAATAGGACTTTTTTTAGAGAAAATAAGACTTCTATAAAGCCTTGGAAAATTTTCAGAAGGGTGAATATCAATCTTAATAATTATTGAAAACAGTTTACTGTCCAAAAATATCTTACGTCAATACTTACTTTTAAAGCAAACAAAAAAATTAAGACTAGTTTCATAATTCATAATACCACAGATTATTCAGACCTACGGCTACAGAATATTTAACTGTAGTGTGTATTCCTTGTTAATCTGTGACAATACATAGTGATCATCAAAGTCTGTACCATACAGAAATATTTTTAAAGTTTTTAGTACTTAGGTTTTGACTGGTTCATTTAAGTTTATTTCGACTTATATAAGTTTATTTTTTTAAGAGAATACACATATAAAACAAATTACACCATGTTATGTTACAAGTATTCTCCTAGTGATTTTATTGTTTTATTTGACAGTATAAAAACATGAAAGTAATATTATAAGGCCAGTTGATCCCTACGATCGAAAAATCTACCATCTGCATTAAAAACGAACCATCACATTACAATACCGCGAAAAAATTTACATATTATTGTGACTTAGGTATGTTTATTAAAAAAAGGATTAGGAAATTAAATTAGAAAATACTTTAAATAATTAACAAAATATTATTTTCCCACAATACAGACTTAGATGACACTAAATACCAGCTAAAACACATTGTTTTAATTAAAAATTAGGCTAAAATGTATATATAAACAGCTAACGGCAAAGATTACTTAGAAAACCATGTTTTACCACGTTAACATTTTTTTCTTTCAATGAACCTTGATCCAATAATATCGTGTTACTTTTTAATAATAAAACCATACATTGACAAAACCATACTAAAATAGTCAGAAGTGTTTATTAAAATTATTTAAAATTCTTCAGAACTCTCTTCTTTTATAGGTATTACTTATAGTCCCTGGCATGGACTTCATGATAAGAACACTTTTAAAAGGGGGTTTTCTATTGACGAGTCTAACGCGAATATTTATAACGCGATATATAGAAGCGGCGCTTTAACCCAGCCTGTCAATGTCAGATGTTTCGGGTTTCGGACTGGGCAAACGCGTCACTTTTTTGTCGGACAAGTTTACCACAAAGTTTTACATGCAATTTTTAAACATTGTGTTTATGTATTTAATGTGTACAGACTATTAAGTAAACGGTAAACTAACATTTTTTTTTGTAAAACAAGTTAGTTAAATACGAAAATTTAATTGTATGGTTTTGTCTGATGTGTTTGTTAAACATAAAAATGGCTCACCTGTTTGATCAAAATTTAAATTGATAAACTGTTTGACAAACATATTGGAAGGTTTGCAGTTCGTGTTTGCCAAATCTCTTTTAGCTCTTTTATCGATTCCATAAAGTAAACACCAACATATTCAAGTATCACAGGTGAAAAAAACGTTACAACGATACGTTAAGTTTAAAATTGCAAGTTGGGATTGGCAAACATACTGCTTTACACACTTCACTTACATAAAAAAAACTTATTATATATTTTTGATTGTAAATGTATGGTCTTATCTTGTCAGTACTAATACAGCATCAATATGTTACTTGTTCTCTATTATGACAAAATTCTCGTTCCATTTCGGCTAAAGATGGTCTCGGTCTACTTCTTCGAGCTTGCAAAGGTACAGTCTGATCCAAATTTTGTCCTGGTACAGGCAAGTCAATGAGTGTAGTTGGCGAAAATCTAACCCTGTAAAAAAGTTTTTTTATTATACTCCTGGACCTAAATTACTTTTCGAATGCTGGTTTTAATCAAATATTTGATACAATTTGTTCGAAGACAGAAGTGTAAAATAAGATATTATTTGACAAACTTCTTTGAAGCAAACACCACACCAATCACGATAAAATTGAGATTAAGTAGTGGCCCTAGTTGCCAACTGGCAATTTTTAATTCTTTGGTTAGTTTGAGTTTTGCATTAAATATTTGACGAAAAATAGGACGCGTTTCAATCCTTTAAACAAATTAGACAAGGCGACTTTGAATTTCTGTTATATCGAATTTTCTGTTTTAAATTATCAAATTTATTCAAGGTAAACTTGGTCCAACTTATTTGACAAGAAGTTTGATAAGTGTAAAACCAGATTTAGTTATTTTTTTTTGTCCGATTTCGATTATCCTTTAACCTAGTTGTAGCTCCTTTTATGGGGATTTTTATTTACCGGGATTGCAAAAAGTTTTAATTGATTTGTTATACAAGAAAGAAACATATTTTGCATTGTGACCTAGTTGTTTAAACACCATGTGGAGTAATTTTACGTTAAAATATTTTACTAATGTATTTGATTTTAAAGATCCGTCTAATCTTTTTTTTATTCATATCTTTATACTAAAAGGAGAAACATATTTTTAAAGAAGAAAATTAACTTTGTGTACTGGGTGTCAAGTTATAAATTTACACGTTTTTTAAACTTTTATTATTTATTGTACAAAATAAATAAACATATTAGTGAGTTTTGTATTCTCCAAATTAGAAATTTGTGTTATCTCCTAAGATATCAGGGTAGGACAAAGGTATGACTTTTTAAATGAACTACCCTGTGCATTATATCACCAGTAAAAAGATATTTCAAAGACCTTTAAAAATACTACATTTAATATATGTATTTACCTTTATTGGTTTCGAAAATATAGCCACCAAAATCTTAAGTTTCCCGAATACATTCGCATGCATATATTTATGTAGACAAAAATAATTTTAGTGCAACAGTTTGAGCAACTTTTTTGCGCATATTAGAAAAAAATTAATACCAAATGATAATTTTCTGGTAGTTTAATGTATGGAGGGTAGAGGAGAGGAGTACCATCTGAATGTATTAAAGTGTCCATCGGAAAGGAGCATCTCAGGCTCCACAGTGGCAAGTGGAAAGATTTTACCCAATGAGCGTGAAAAGCAAAAATTATTAGAGATAAGATACAAAATGAAAAAGGAAAGATAGATTCAAAATGACAAAGAAAAGAAATACTAAAATCTTTTCGCTTGCTACTGTGGCGCCACCTTAAGTGCCTTCCTTCGGATGGAAACTTTTTCAACTTCTCCGCCATACTACATTGTACTCCTACTTGTAACCCTCCATAGTTTAAAGAAACATTCAAACCATATAGACAGTATTCGAACAGGGTAGGCTAAAAAGTACAATAAAAATGTCATGAAAATATTAATGTTCTTACTTTTTCACGTTAAATTAAATGGTTTTCTTTAAAATTTTGTATTTCTTTGGAATAAAAATATTATTATGAACAAAAAATGGAAATGTTAAGGAAAGATGAATCTTAAAAATTGAGTACACTGGTTGTTAAATTCGTGTTACATTTTAAATTTTTTACTTTTTTATTTTATATTTTGCGCCCTTATTAGGAACCAGAAATGTCAAGAAGTTGGTTGCTATAAAACCGTATTAGTCCATTTAAATGTTACATAAGAGGTAACATTTTTTAGGGGATGCAATTTTATTTTTTAGGTATCAAAGGGGGTCAAAGTAAAGTTAAATTAAAGTTTGTGGGGTCGCCACTCTTGTCCCTGCGGCCGCCATCTTGAAAAAGAGGGGCAAACGGTTTTTGATTATTTATATGAAAAACTATTGGTTTAAAAATAAAAAGTTATTAATGAAAATAGGGCCATTTGTAAACATTTTTTTACCGTAATAACTGTCTTTCTATTTATTTTGCAAAAATTAACATTTGAGTATTTTTACAGAATAACCTTCAAAAAATAATTTTGGTTTTATAATTTTTTATCGCCCGATCAAAAATAACAAAGTTATACACAAAAGTAGATATCAATTTCTGAAATTTGTCAACCTGTCAAGAGTAAACATGTCAGTTTACAGTGTGGTCGAGCGGATTGAAATATATTCATTTAAAATTCAGAGGTTTGTTTTGGAAAACTTTGAAACACGTCAATTTTGTTTTTGGCTGCGGTGTTTTTCATAGTAAAATCATGTATACAGGGTGGCCCACAAATAAGCAATGAACATCAAGTGTATTTTTTTAAATGGAAACACCCAATTTTTATTACATTTTTGAATTCTTCATCGAATTTTAACTACATTTCGTAAACCATGTCTTATACCAAACTAATAATAACTTAAGCCTGCGCCACTTTTTAAATATTGCATGAAATTGATGGTGAATTTCTCAATAACTGTTAACTTTAGGTATAAGATATGGCACATGAAAAATAGTTAGAATTAGATGCAGAATTCAAAAATTTAATAAAAAATAGGTGTTTCTATTAAAAAAAAAAGTTGATAGTCATTGCTTATTTGTGGGCCACCCTGTATACATGATTTTACTATGAGAAACACCGCTTCCAAAAACAATAATTGACGAGTTCCAAAGTTTTTCCAAAAGCATTTAATTTGCAACAAAAAATGTTTAATTTTTTTTTGTGTGACCAATAGTTTTTCGTATAAATAGTAAAAACTGTTTGCATCCTCTTTTAAGTTAGCATGTCGGTTGCAGGACAAGGGTGGCAACTCCACAAACTTGAATTTAACTTTACTTTGACTTCCCTTGATAACTAAAAATAAAATTGCGTCATCTAAAAAATGTAACATTTCAATGGACTATATAAGAAAAATACGAAAAAGAGTAATAAATAAATTTTTTGTTAACAATCGTATCCTGCAGAAATCCATGTTTTAAATAAATATACAGTCCACTTAATCAAATTTTAATAAACCCAACACTGGTCAAAAATTGTGACTTTAAATTATTTCACAGGGTGTTTAAAAATTTAGGTCAAAATGCAACATTTGGCTCACCCTTGTATGCTACGTAATTTAATTAAACTTTTGCAATCCCCATATTAAATTAACCTCGATGAAAGTGGCTACAATTAAACCCGAAGATAATTAAAATCGGCCAATAAACCAGAAAGTAATTTAAGATTAAATGTGAAGAACATTTTGTTTATCCGGCTTTTTGTCCAAAAGTGTAATTTGGGACAGACCATGAAGGCCTAAGCACCAACGAATATTAAGTAAAATATTGTGAAAGAGATCTTTTTACCCCTCGCATACTTTTTTAATCACACTTGGAGACCAGAGTAAAGATAAAGTGAAGGGTGCAATTAGTGGAACTAATCGTGGAAGAGAAATCGCTAATGTGCAGACTAAAAGGAAGTTTGTTTAAGATCGCATTATGCTAGACATGTCTTTAATATGTCAAGAGCATTAATTTTTAGTAAGAGCTTTGCACGAGGCGGACTTACAATATTGGCCACTGCCCGGTCGGGCCTACACACCAAGCCTCGACCTGAACGGTCTTATACAGCCTGACGGACCGCGCGAGTTGGCAAACATTTTATTGTAGGGATCTACTGTGATTCGCCAAAGAACTTAAGTTATTCCAATTAGGTGAAACAAAAATAGATCTGCTATGGATCTTCAAAAATGGAATATGGGAAGTCGTCTGTCATATATAATTTTGTGTTTCTTAAAGTATTTTAAACGTTTGAATTTGAAAAAGAGTCAAGTCAATAATTGAAAGAAAAGTTTTGGATTTTTTTAGGGGATTTGTTGTACACCTGTGGCCTTAGTGCCCTCAGAATGTATTTATGTCATAAAAATTCAAAAAAGATTCAACGTAAAATAGATGAAAGTTTATTAAGTTTTATTTTTAAAATATCTCTCGATTTACTTACCTACTAACAGAACTATTATTGCTGTCTTTAGCAGAAATGTAAGAACTGTCATCACTTGTCAGACTGTCAGGAGGTGTTGGATTGGTAGGAGTATTTCCCCGGAATGTCCCACAGGTGACGCCGTATAGTTGTTCTTTTTCAAACTGGACCGTAGTTTGGTATATCCAGCCTTTAGCATAAAAAAAATGTTTAGGTTAAGGTAGACCAAATTCCATGCTTTTTACACAAAACTCGTGTTTCTGTATGTTTTACATAAAAACCCGTCATGTCATGTAAAATACACAAAAACATAAGTTTTCTATAAAAAGCGTCAATTTGGCCAACCCTGTACATAGTGTACATGGTATTATTAATTCTACTTTATGCAGAAAAATGTTGTCGACGGTAAGAAATAGCATGTCACTAACATTTGCCAATTTAATTAGGAAATAGAAAAAAGTATAAACATTTACCTGAAAGACCACACGAGTGTCAAGCGTTTAATACTACTTTAAATATACCGGGTGCCTACAAAATTACTAGCAAGCCTGTTATTTTCTTAAATAGAGTAACACGATTTTGAAATTTTAGTCGGATTATGGTTGGATAGGATGCAGATTTCTGATGTTTTAGATTTTACGTGCCACATCCGGTTTAAACGGAAGTGCTCCCAACTTAGCTATTTAAACATCCTATATATTCTTCCAATAATCAATTCTACAGGCAATTCCAAGAAAATACATGTACCACATGTTATACTTATCTTACTGTATTAAGATAATGGCGTTCGAAAATGTCATATTAACCGCCATTTCTATCGATTTGTTAAAAACAAATGACGTAGAAAAGCGCTTGCTAATGCGATCTTTTACACATACATATTTAATAAACCTCATATCCTATCACCGTAAAAATACAATTTCCAGTTTTACAGGAAGTGCCACAAAAATTGATTTTCGGCAGTAAAGAACTTCAATAATTCAAATGGAAACCCTACCAACATTGGTAGGGTTTCCATTTGAATGAAATAAAATTAAATTTAAACCTTAAATTAAAACTTAACACTTATTTCTTAAACTTTTTTGTTAATTATATCCTATCTCTAAACCTAATTATAACATTATTAGA
This sequence comes from Listronotus bonariensis, assembly GCA_014170235.1. Lineage (NCBI taxonomy): Eukaryota > Metazoa > Arthropoda > Insecta > Coleoptera > Curculionidae > Listronotus > Listronotus bonariensis. The sequence goes on from JACEGR010000542.1 coordinate 113,184, forward strand.
TAAACGCTAGACGGTCTTAAAATATATTTTAAATTAAAAAATCTTACCGTTTCCAGAGTGTTAGGTCTTTCAAAATTGTTTGTTTCTTGTGAATTAGTTCTTGAATACGAATTATAATCATATTCATACGGAGGTCGCCTTGGTAAATAGTGAGTAGGGGTATACTCCTCTTCTAACCTGGGAGAAAAAGATACTTTAAAAACAGTAGACTGGAAATACTGACTAAACGACACTAAAAAATAAGGCTCTCTTGTATCTTGTATGTATTTGGAGAGATAAATATTTTTATGCTTTTAAACAATTACATTTTTTTGAATATGATGTAACAATTTTTTGATTCTCTCATCCAGAAATGGCATAAATAAAAGAAAATCTATGGGGATGTTAACCTCGTGTCTATGGTTTCGGAGATCTTAATAGTAAGCATCGAATTAGTATCACTCTATACAGTGTTGTGGGCCAAATTAAACTTGTACACTTTTTAACTAATAATATCTTTTTATCTGTTGCGCCCATCTTTTTCATTTCTAAGGAACTAATAGGCAGATATGTTTTCTCTGGGTTTGCCAATTTTGGTTAAATAGATTTAAACAAGACTGGACTTACGGGACTTTTTCCAAAATGATGCATTAAACTTTGTTGCAAAAAAATATCTACAATCAAGCTAATACATTTATTTTTAATTAATTTACTGCCAAATTTGGTAAGCAACCAACTCAGCAACCGTGGTAACCTCCCATTTTAATTTTCAAAGAACACTAAAAAAAATTCTTTTTAAAATCGAGGGAAATACATGTTTTATGGGAAGCTTTATTTATCAAAAATAATTATAACTCCTAAATCCTTAAATTGTTGACAGATTCGCTTTTACGAAATCATTTCCCATAGTTTGTCTACAAGAAAAACGTATTAGCTTAATTGCAGCTAAATCAGATTTCTTTTGCAACGAGGTTAAATACAGTATTTTGGAAAACTCCCGTAAGTTCAGCCCTGTCTAAATCTATTTGACCAAAATTGGCAAACCTAGAGAAAACATATTTACCCATTAGTCATTTAAAAATAAAAAAGGCGGAACAGATAAAAAGTTATTGATAGTTAAAAACTGTGCAATTTGGCCCACCAGAATCAGTTTAAAAATTTAAATTTTGGAATATGAAATTGATGCATAGATACTATAGTTTAGAGTGAAATTAACAAATAAAAATTTCAAAATCGCTGCTGGGCGCAATTAAAAAAAAATGAAAGAGAAGGGTCTTGTGGCACATCATTTTAAAGCTCCTGACTAGTACTTTATAACGCTAGAATATAACGTCAATACCTTCACCCAATACAAAAGGACAGTACTTTAAAAATTACCGAAATATCTGATTTGGATGGCCATATTTCCGAAAGTAATAAAATTAGAATAAAACTAAAGACTGGGTACTTAATGTGGTATTTTCTTAGAGCTCTTTTAAAGACCTTTTTAAAGGTGATATAATATATAGAGTGTTTTAAAAAAATATATTTATTTTTTTGTCCTACCCTGTATATTATCACCAATATCACAATTAAAAACATCTTTAAAACAGCTTTAAAGAAATACCACATTAAGTACATTTTATTATTAGTTTTGGAATATGGCCATCCAAATCACGTATGTATTTGGATAATTTTTATAGTACTGCCATTTTGTTATAAGAAAATGTATTAAGAGGTATAAAGTACCTTTAAGGAGCTATAAAATGATGCGCCACAGGACCCCCTTTACATTTTTTTTTCAAGATGGCGCTCAGCAGCCATATTGAAATTCTCATCTGTCAATTTCACTCTAAAATATAGTATTTATGCATCAATTTCAAATCCCAAATTATTAATTTAAGAAACACTGTAAGCCACACTAGTTAAATTTTATTAAGAGACAAAAAACTAGTTAAACTTCATTAAACTATTATCTTATCCCCTTTTTATAATAACTCTTTATTATGCGTTAAAAAATTTCAAGAGTTTTAAAATATTTTAAATTAAATCTTTACCAAGAGAAAAATTGCCTAAAATCGTCAAGAGAGAAAATGTTTTATTTTTTAAAATATTTTAAGTCAGTACAAGAAATTGTCTATCAACCAAAATGTCTTGTCATGGACACTTCCACGAACATACTAAAATAAAATGGAACTTTAAATGTACTAAAAACCAATAACCAGCCTCATGTTGCTTACATGTAGTGGCATTTTTATGTTGGCAATACGTTTTTGGTAGTTTCCCTAACTTTTTAATGTTGCCACTTGACAAAAAAGTAATATGAATTGTTTTTACTTGTTTTACAAAATTGCGCAATAAATAAAATATAATTTCACTGCATATATATTTTATGTATTGGGTAACAAATAAAAACAATTAATATTATTTTTTTTTGTCAAGTGGCAACATTGAAATGTAACGGAAATTCTTCTTCTTCTTTTCTTCTTCTTTCAGTGCCATGCTCTGTATCCAGTGCATAGGTGCCCTCTCGCACATATGTATCTGTGGCACGTAGCAAACCGTTTTTACATATATATGCGGCACCACCGGCTTTACATGGCTTTCGAACCACAACGTGAAAGGGTGTACTAGGCAGAATACTACATAGTGGTTTATCATTGCCTTTTGTGAGGTGACGAGCGATGAAAAATTTCGATGTATGATCAACATAGTAGTATCTATTCCATTTTATTTTTGAACATTCGTGCCCTAGCCTTGTATACTAAGCATACCTAAAACTTGGATTGACATTTGACCCACTGGTTGTTGTAGAACTAGCGTTTGACACATTAGATGGCGTTCTTCTATGGGTGTGTAAAGGTGGTCTAATAAAAGTAAATATATTTACTATACATAGGTACATTAGTTATTTTGTTTTATTTAGGATATTATTAATGTTTAGAAATTTAAGTCAACAAATAGTTAAATATACCTTTGCGGTGTTCTGGATCCGCTATGACTACTGATACTACTCGGATTATCATAAGCATAGTCAGTTCCGTACCCGTACAATGTAGTTGTAGTTCCACTGTGTTCGGAACTGTAGCCATAGCTTTGATCGTATTGAGTGTAGGGATCCTGTTGTCGTATACTACAGCCAACACAATGACCTGATTCAGTTTGGCATCTGAAATGAATAATCTGTTTTTATTGTAGTCTAATATAATTGATCAATAATGTCATGATAAGCTTGCTCTTTCTGTGCGTATTTTTAAAGTTGAAACAAGTTTGCCTTCGAATATGAATAACTAAAAATACACGAAGTATGATAACTTCTGAAACAAATAGCATAAATGGGGGTTTTAGTCAGTAACGTTAATAGTCCAAAAAGGGAACAAGTTTATATTTTTAAAATATGCAAAATACTAATTGCACCAAAAAGGCGCCCTAGAAAACCTTATTCACAGACCCAAATAAATCTTATCCTACGCAGATTTTGCCATATAAAAAAGACCCAAAAATAATTTTAAAAAGTCCTGACGTATCAAATAGGACTTGCTTTAACTATTATGGAGAGTTATAGAGCCTTAAATTTAAATGTTTATTAAAATTAAGATTTCAAATATCCTTTTTCATGATTTTTATTTATTTTTGACCTTTCTTAAGCTTTTACAGTTATTATATAGAATAATTATTTAAGAAGTGGCATTCTAATAGAAGAACAAACGGTCAGATTTTATTAAATTTTTGCATAATAATGTGCAGACTTATAGCAAAGATATAAACACTAAATATACATACGTGGTAAAAAATAGGGTGGTTTTGGACAATATTTTTAGAGTCTAATTTCATATTCCTTATATTATTTTTTAGCTTTGGATCGACTTAAATATTCTCTTGTATTTTCAGGACCATGTTAAGGAAACATTGGGGTTATTGATAAATATGAGATTATACCACTTTAAATTTTTGTTTTTTTGTAAGCAAAAATTATTATTTTTTTAATATTAAATCTTAAGTCCATTTCATGTGTTAAATCATTACTATCATCATATCAATCAATATCAATACAGGGAGGCCTCCGAGGTATCCCAGATACTTCGGATATGAATTCTATGACTAATTTTAAGCAAAAATGATTCTATTGACTTTTTCCGAATTTTTAACAGTTCTTGAATTATTTGGGTTTGAAGTTGCCAAGGCATAAATTCTAGAGTAATAAAATAAAATTGTTGGGACTAGTTTGCATAGGTAATTTAATAATTAGCACCTTGAGTTGTAATAATGATTGTTTGTTCGTAAATTGTCATCATTGACAGTTGTTGGTTATTTTATTTTTTCGCATAACTTGTGTTAAAATCAGAAGCACTATGCTTTTTTTACATGACGGCCAATTATGGACGAGGCGTCATTGATTTCCTAAATAAACAATACCCAAATCGATGGAAAGGTCATGGTGGTCCCATCGTTTGGCCACCGCGATCTCCGGATCTCAAACCGCTAGATTTTTTTATGTGGGGATATGTGAAGACACTTACCTATTTATTGGGAAAGCCTAATAATAAGAATCAACTCGTTCAGAAGATTTGTGCAGCGTTTTATGAAATGAAAAATAATATGGGAAACTACAACTGGTAACGAGAGCTGCGACGAAGGATTTATATAAGTTGCACAGCATTGCACAGGGCGGAGGTCATATTGAACATCTTTAATAATTGCATTGTTATTACGTCTTTATTAAAATAAATCACATCTTCTCTTAAGCTTTGAACTTCAAACCCAGATAATTCAAGAACCGTTAGGAATTCAAAAAAGTGAGTAGAATCGTTTTTGCTTAAAATTAGTCATATAATTCATATCCGAAGTATCTTGGATACCTCGGCGACCACCCTTTATGTCCACTTAATAATTTAGCCAAAGTACCCCGAAAAATAATTATTTTCTTTCTATTTCTGATTAAATTGAAAATGTAAAATGTAGGTGTAACATTTTCAATTGAAAAGTCCCTGTTCAGGGTTTTTGCAAGTCCTGTTCTTTTAAATTCCCAGCCGTTTCCAAGGTTGCCGTGACATTAAAAAAATGTTTTTGATAAGTATTTTTCCTAATAAAAAAAAACGTATTACATCTTTTACTATTTCATTTTATAAGCAACATGGCAACATTTTAGTTATGCGATCATTCTCATTTTTTTTTGTTTGACTTAAAAATGTTTTAAAAAACAATCGTTATTAATTAGTTATCATGTAAAATAAAAAAATAATAATGCTTATTGTGGCAAATCCGAAAATTATAAACCCCTTAATAAAACCTTATAAACACGGATCCGTGATGAAAATATGACCATCAGATCAGAATTTTTGCCAAACTTCAAAAAGTCGGAAAAAATCCGCGAGAAACTTGTAACCTAATTCCAAAATTTTGATCACGAATTACACTTTAGAAGGCAAAAATATATTGGTAATCATAAAACACATCTCTGGGTTTTATATTTTTTTATTTGTAGAGTGATGTAATTTTCTAGGTAATAAAAGGCAAAACGTTGAAAATATTAAATAAATTAGTAAATAGTTATTGTTTAATTACCTATGATAGTCGCCTGGAATGTATATAGTAGCAGATCTTTCAAAAGGTCCATAAAGATCTGATCCATCGTTACTTGTCGAACTGGATTTTCTTCTAGGTGAGGGATTGGGTGGGTGATGTTGTGGTGAATCAGTAAATCTAAAAAATAATATTACTTTCTTTCTTTGTAGACCACCTTTTTAAAGAAATTAAACATCCATTAAACGTTAGGTTGTAGACTGGTGCACGCACAGTCAACTGACCTCTACACACTTGCAGATGCAGATCTACCATACAGGATGTTTCAAAATTTACTACAATATTTTAAGGGAAGTAACTATAATTTCAAAATAAGACTTTTTTTCGTTTGAAAGCTGCTTTAAAAAATATCAATAATTTTAACTGTGGCTATATTTTTGCATTAAATCGAAATAATGCACATTTCTGGTACTTTCAGTGGTGTATAACACCCAGTGACAACGAAATTAATATCCACCATTTTATTCCTTTAATAAAAACTTGTACTTTTCAAGTTTTTATTTTAAACGGAAGTGATATAAAGTTTGATATTTTAAATGGAGATACTGTATATCCATAATAACCTGTCTTTTTTATTTTAGAGGATGATTTGAAAAGTTCCAGATGACGGCACAATATCCATAAAACTGCTTATTGTGCGGTCGTTCGGACATTTTTAAAGTCCTTTTATTCTACAATAATTAGAGCTTATAGTCATGTGGGCCGCCAGGATCACTTTCAGAGGGGAAAAATTTTGAAGAGCTTTTGCTTACCTATTTACATGAACAAAAAATTTTTAAGAGCAAAAAAGGTGTTCCCCTAACAAAACGAAATATTCTGTTAAATTCAAATCGCGAGAGTATCATATTATAAAAATCCAGGGAGTGCAGGTGCACCCCTCTCCCGGCGCCTATGCTTATAGTGATTATACTATGTTATTGCTGAAAGAAAGAATGGGTTAGTACTTATTTTTTTAAATTAATTATTGTCCCCAGAGTTATACCTCTCTTGCTTAATTTAAAATAATTAGTTATCTCCCTAACTGAAAATAGCTTACTAACATAAATTTTAATTTTCGTTCATTGTCCTTAGCAATAATTTCCCAAGTTTATGCGTATAGGTTAAAAATCACCCTGTATAACGATATGTATATGCTAGAGCAGTTTTTATTATAGCTTTAATAAGCATGTAAGACAAAAAGTCTTATTTTGGTCATAAAAATACGTTCCTAAAATATTTGTACTGAATTTTGAAACCTCTCTGGAAGAATCTTACATAAAATTAAAATATTAGTTATAGTTAAAAAATGTAAAAATAGTTTAAAAATTTAAAATACTAACCTTAACGGTCGTTTTTCTTCATTTTGTAATGCCAATAACTGGGACCCCGACAGCATAGGTCGACAATGCTTGGTAGGTCCATGGTATGTATTGTGGTTGTAGCCGGAAATGGTCGAGTATTCGTATTCTTGAGATTCAACAGGTCGCCAAGCTGGCATATCAACTACTTCTATTCTACTAAAGAAAAACATAATTTATCATTCAGCTATTTTGACTTACAAGTTATTCGGCCATATGCATTTTATTAACACTGGCCTGCAACGAAATCCACCTTTAAATAATAATGCGATAAATATGAAGCATTAAGGGTTCTAATTATACATCTGCTTTTGGTTTTTGCTATCACATCACAGTTTTCTGTAAAAGCATTTTTTATAAGTGCTATAATTTTGAATTTTGTATGACGTTCTTGCATAAAAACTACTTTATTCTGTACAGATCGTATTTGCAGACACAAAAACAGTTTGAATTAGTAGAAAGAGAAATAAATTAAGCGACCTAGGGTGTTTTTACAAAATCAAAAGCATCCATCAAATAGCTACCCCAATTCATCATCATGTACCACTAGCTTAACAACAATATCTTATTTTATGACTGATGATGATTTTAAATTATTTTGTTTGACAATTAGAACTCCCCAAATCGAAGGCTTCACTTCTGAAATCTAGATTCAAATAGTGACATTTGGTAAATAAAAATACAATACAAAAATAAAAGATACCTATTTGCTCCGAGGGAAGCCATGGTAGTGAAAATTAAATCGTCTGACGCGCTCGTAGTGGTTACTTTCGGTGTTACATAATATGGCATTTATATTGTTTTGATTTTAATAATTAAAATATTAAATAAAAGTGTTGAGCTTGATTTAAAAAATATGTTTACTATCTTTTTCTAGGACACTTGAAAATAGATAAAAAAACACGCTGAAAATGATAAATTTTTGCCCAAAAATCCCGATTTTTGTTAGTCAAATTTGACTAGACGGCTGTGAAACCGAGCTTTTGTCTACACAAGGACAAAAATATATACAAAGTTGGTTTAAAAAAATAAACAGTCAGTTATATATGTATCTAAAAATACAGTATACAGGTGGAAAATAAGGCTTGGATCGAAAAATTTGTTTTTTTTCAATTTCAGTACGAAATCTCGCTAAGAAAGTTTCTTGCAAGTTTTTAAGAGACAAGATTTTTTTCAAACATTTTTTGCGTATGCCCCGCCATTCTTTAGACAGGTCTGCGTTTTCATATTTAAATTATGAAAGAAGCATTTTGGAAGATTTTCATTATGCCTTAAATGCTTACCAGCTCTCCTACTATTAGTAGAAGGAATTGATAATCATTGGTTCCAAGTAAAGAAAATATTTCACCTTTATTCCCTATAAAGCTAGGTCTTATAAGATTTGTTATAAAGGTCATGAATAATGGTAAAGGTTTTAAGTACTTTAATACCTTAAAATATCCTTCAGTCAGTGGCGCAAAAAATAAAAAAATGTATCATTTTAGGCTCGCAAATTCAAAAGCTCATAAAGAACACTAATTTTAAAATTAAGTTGGATTAAGTTAAAAAAAGCATGAAATGGTTTTCTAGAACGGTATCGCAATTTTTTTAAAATAAAAGCATAAAAACTATTACAATATATATAACAAATTATTCAAAAACTTTGATTTTTCTAATAATAGTCTAAAATAAAATAACGTGTTAATCAACATTTACTTTTCAAACTTTTATTTGATTTGCCTTTTTGCTATTCTGGATGCAGTATGAGATGAACTTGGTTAAAGGTTTAATTAAAACATATTGCATATTCGAGAAGCGATAAAACGAGAAATATTTAGAAGCAATGCTTGCAGATTTTTCGTTGCTTGATTTGCCGTAAAACCCTTAAAAAATAAAATGAAAGAAAACTACAAATTAAAATGCAACCAATAAGAAGCCTATAGACTATTTAATTAATTTTTAAGTCTTGGGACGAACTATGACTTTTATTTTTTTAGTTATTAAATTTAGGATTTAAATTAAAAGCTAAAAAGTGTTTTGAAAAAAATTACAACACAAAAACTAGAGGTGTACCTATTTTTTGATTAGATATTTTTATTTAGATAAATGTGGGTTATAATTCAAAAGTAGCATTTTTTTGCAGACCAGTGTATTTGTTTAAATCATTGGCGTACGTCACCGCAAGAGCGTAACTAGGATTTTAAAATTATTTTATCTAAAAACTGAGATCCATTTAAAATACAAATTTGAGAGCCACCATTAGGATATCGTAAACGATTAAAGCTGCAGGGTCGGTAAATTGGGGCAAAGTTAAGCATTTCTTCGCTTAACAAAATTCCGTTTTAAAATTTTAAAAGTTCGCAGCAGTTTTTATTTTTTCTGAGTTTATTGAAGAAATATTTTAAAACAAAAGTCACATTAATATTGCCACTTTTCTCATTCTATAAAATGATGTCATTAAATTAAGGATCCGACGTTACGTCTTTAAGCCCCCATCATCAACTTTGTTTTTTAAATGGGCGGAATATTTGGTTTTAAACTTAATAAACTCGTGTATTTTAATTCTGAATTTAACGACCTAATTTTAACGACTTAATTTAATAAGCGAAATACCATAATTTACTATTTTGCCATTAAAAATTTCTGATTTTATCCCACACGTTCGGGAAAATTTCCTATCGCATGTTAGTAAACATACATTTTTTTAAGACAGGCTACGATAAAGTTAATAAGAGCGATTGATTACATTAAATACCTTATTTTAATACGTATGTATAAGTAAATGTATAAAAATTGTATTAATTCTTGTAGCTTGTTAGTTAAATTATAAATAAATAAAAAGAATAATGAGCAGTGATCGCAAAAAATGGATGCATACTTACCTTTAATTGCAAATTTTCTAGAATGTTTGGAATAAAATCGAAATTTTGATAGTAAAAAGTGAATGATGGTTTTTTGATTCCAAACGTTGCATAAATGCAAAGTATAATATGTTAATATGTCGTTGAATTTAGAATAAAAAAAACGAATTTATTTACTTTTAAAAACCTACAGAACACAGAATTCCGACTACTGACCAAAAATCTATTCAGTCGAATACCGAATTCCAAACACACCAGCCTAATGAATTCCAAATTGGATTCAGAATACTGAGTTTTCGAATACTACCAAACTCTGCTAGCACACTACACTTTTTGAGATTTCATTTTGATTAACACTGGGGTTATTATAAAAGCTACATTTTAAATAGGCAAAAACAATAATTTGGTATTATAATTTATTATGGGCGCCGATAAAGAACAAGTTCTTTTTAATATTATAACTAATCAGAATAATATTGCCCAAATAGTTTTTTAAACTTAAGTAACTTACCTATTGGGTTGTAACCCAGGGTGCACGGGTGATATATTTGACAGTCTTACATCGTAACCGGATGCCACTCCGGCCAACATGGCGGCTATATTATAAAGGACTAGCTCCACTATACTCAGCTTTGGTTTTAGTCTTTGACCTAGAGTGGAAAAATAGTAGTACTTTAAATCATATTTTTTAAATTTATTTTTATTAAAGTTATTCATTTTATTATTGAAGAGCATAATGTAGAAAGGTGCTATTTGCCAAAATCCAAAATTTTTTGTTTCAATTTTTAAAAGATGATGAATTTACAGACGAAGAGATTTTAACGGTGTCAAGGGTAGTGATTTAAAATTTCAGTAATATGCAGGGCCGTATTAACTGTTTAAGGCGCCTTAGGCTAGAATTCCCGGAGCGCCTATTTTCCACCAAAATAATTTTTGAAGAGCAAAAAAAGGTCCTTTTCTCCGTAGCGCTTATTTCACCACCCGAAATAAAATTTGAATGACCAATGACCATTCCATTCACAGAGAAATTAGTTACCAAAAATCAAAATTCCCCACCCGACCTAAACTTTTTAAAAACTCCCCTGTTTGGCGCCTATTTTTTCATGGCGCCCTAGGCTGTAGCCTAGTCAGCCTAATGGTTAATACGGCAGTGGTAATATGTGGCTTCGGGCATCAGTAGAAAAGTGCGCATAAGGTTAAGTCTGGATGCGGTCAAGTGCTATATTGTTGGGGGCGTCCATAAAATACACGAGATATTTAGGCAGCTAGAAACAGGAAAAAATTAACGAATTTTAGGGTAGATCCCCTATAAAATGTGATGCAGTGTTACTTTTGGGTGAAGGAACCAGTTTTTTTTGGTATTCATAATTATATTGCCTACAAAATAAATTTTGGTTTGAGAAATGATGTCTTTTTGCATTCCCATAAATTTCACGAGGGATTAGGGGATGGAAATGGGTTGAAGAAAATCTGACCAAATCTCACCAGGGGGGAGGGAGTATTTCAAAAATGGGAAACAACGCCTCACGTAGGTAATTTATGGACGCCCCATACTGTTCACAATGTTTAGTTTTAAGTCGTGCTACAACGTTACAACTTAACAAAAACTTTGCAATACCTTTATAACTCATATTTTCGTTGTAACAGTGCATTTTTGATATATTCATTTGTCAATATACTAATGGATTACTTGTGACTTTTAAACTGTACTCCTTTATATCTTGTTTTAATGTTTTTGGCATCTTTCTACATGATGGTCAATTGTAAAACTAGAATTCGAGTTTCTATAAGATATTATGTGCGTATGGAGAAAATAAGAATATTGTTTTGATTTTCCCGCCAGAAAAACATGCCTCTCCGTTTTCACCTTTTACTAACAATCGGGTAAAAGAATAACCTAACTATGGTACCCATACCTAACCCGCCACTCACATATAAACGGTAAAGTCAAAGAAAAAAATACAGGGTGATTCGGAAGTATGACAATTTTCATTAACTCGTTATCCATGAAACTTTTTTTTCGTAGGTGTATATAGCTAGACATAACTTCAACATTTTAAAAATATTTTGAAGTATACAGGGTTGCTCACAGAAGCGTAACAGTATTATCTTATGTGTTTTTTAAATGGACCACCGTGAATTCCATATTTTTATTAAATTCCTTTTAACATTCTAACACTTTTTGGGTTATATAGGATAAAATCTGCAAATTTAGGAAATATTGTAGTTTCTTTTGGTTTTCGTTTATTCATTTTCCCAAATTCAAATTGTTTTGAAGTTACTTGGGCGGCCAATTACACAATAGATCATATTTGGACATTTTAATAATAAAATTTATTTTCATTATACAGGGTGCCGAGAAAACTGGCAAACTTGGAAAAATTAACTCCTCTAACAATTTCTTAATTTAAATGGAACACAATATGATTTCTTTTATCACCGGTTCAAGCCTTTTAATACCCATACACTTTCTTAAGGTGTCCTTATAACTAAGTCAAGTAGTTTTTGCAATATTTTTAGTTTTCTGATTTAAAAATCATTTTAAAAACCGCAAACTAACCAAAACTAATTGTTTCTGAAAGCAAATATTACCCAGTGTGTAAAAGAAAGAAATTCTAGGAAACTACATGTGTGGAAAATGTTTACTAACTGTCCTTTTAATCGCCCGTGTTTAAAAACCAATGATTATGTAAATTATTGTTATTTATTTATTCTTCTCTGATAAACCCTAAAAATAATAAAAATACACTACTGTAGGTCTTAAATGATATTTTTAACACTTTATATCAATCTTTATAATATTACACTACCTCTAAATGTAATAGTTTCTGAGATATTGAAAGAATATTGAACAAGTGTGTATCACGTATATTTTCTTAAAATTTCGTTTAGAATAACTTTTTTTTATATATAGAGGGTGTTCCATTTAAAGCAGCAAACTCGGTAGCACTTCTGGCTAAACCAAAAGGGCCACATAAATGTTTACATACACATTACATATAAACTACATACTATCCAGCCATACATCCATTAATTTTGTAAATTGTATAAGATACTTGTGAAGAAAATCACAGGCTTGCTAGTAATATCGTGGGTACCCGGTACTATGAGCTTTAATTTACAGAATCATTGGGTGTATTTAGGCATGCTCAACTGCTTGCCGCTGGGTATCAAAAGTTATCAATTATATCAAACTAAACCAATAGAATGGGTTTATTTTGACTTGTGAAATTCAGAATGGCAAAGCAAATGAGTACAGCTGGATGTGTCTTTTAACTTTTTAACTGCCTTGCCAGCAAAAGGTTTTACAGCTAAGAATTTTTGTCGTCTTACAGGCAAAATTTACTAACAAGGAAACTATCCCAGGTGTGTCTCGCCAATTTTGATGAAATATTGTGGTACATCAAAAAATTACAGACACGTATTTTTTTATCGGCCATTACACACTTTTAAAAGGTCAAATGCACTCCTAAAAACCACCCTCAAAATTGTTTTTTTTCAAATCTTAAGAACGAATTGAGATAACTTTACGAAATCAAAACCATAATTTTATTTATCGAAAATTGTATAAGACTTTCTATTTATTATCTATTATTTCAGTGGTAAGATGGCAAAACCCGATATGCATCTTTTACTTTATTTTACTAAAATAGTGATTTTTAAGGACGTACCAAAGTTAAAAGTATCTCTCCTCCTATTTAACAAAAAATGACTTACCGGGTTTTGCCATCTTACCATAGATTTTTTCTCAAGATATCAAAAAAAACGGGGAGAATTTAGGGGTGTTTTAACCCTTTAAAAGTGTTTTATTGGCCGATAAAAAACGTGCCTTATTTTTTAATGTACTACAAACTACAACATAATAAAGTTTTATCAAAATTGGCGAGGGATGGTCCCATTGTAAGTAATATTTTATAGTTTAGGAAATCACAACAACTTAAAAAAAATTGTGATAAAAACCTGTTCTTTTATGTTCAATATTTCACTAAAAATTGACCATTTGGGAGATACAGGGTATCAAAGTATTCAAATTTTATTTTGTTATTTTTAAATATTTTTTAACATTAAACATTTTCTGACCAAATTTTGTACTGGTGGGTTTTTGAGGATTAGGAATCCAAAGCTGCCCATATTTTTCCCATAAAATGTTGAGAGAGTCACTTGCAGTCCTTTGCTTTTTTAAAATACTATAACTTTTTGGTGCCTCGGTATAATATGGCTTTAATAAAATATTTCTTTACTGCTGTAATTTTTATCTAAAAATGGTATACTTGGCAAAACTTGATACGAGCAACTGTTTATGAGATATTTCAGAATAAACGTTTTATACCACACGAAATAAATCCCTCACGCTTTATCTAGGCCACCCGGATTTTTCTTAAAGCTCTTATAAAAAATACTACCACAAGTTCCTTGGGCCAAAATACAACCATCTAATGCAATTTACCTTGGTCAAAAGGTTGTTGGTTTGCAAGATACAGGGTGTCAAATTTTTAATTAATTTTTTTACTTGGACACCCAGTATCTCGCAAATGATCAACCTTTCTACTACGGTAAATTCAATGATCTAAAAATTAAAAGGATTGCTAATAGAAAATGATCCCCATATATTTTCAATAGACCTGCGCACGAAATTTTTACCCCACACTGGGAGAATTGCTGTATACCTTTGCACATGCGCAGTTCTTATAAAAGTCAGCATTTTTCATTTAAAACCCAATATAGTGTTGGCAACATTGACAAAATTTGCAGTATTTTAATAAATATAGTGGTTGCAACACTGAAAACAATTTACCTATACATTGACAGGGCCACACTCATCCTAATTTAATTTATAATTTGGGATTTCCTGATCGACACCCACGGTACGTTAGTATTTAGGCTTTTAGCCTTCGTGGATTGTCCAAAGTATAAAAAAAATCGTAAAATCCAGGTAAAATTGACGCGTCGCGTCGGCGTCGGCCCCAAATCCAATCTCCCATCTACGGTCGACCGTTATCAGGTATAGTTATTTGGTGTTTCATTTGTGCGTTGTGAGTAATTTTTGGTGTTTTTTTAACTTTTGTTTAATTTAAGTTTTGCATAACCAAAACTAAATAATGAGTAAGTAGCAAATTTTCTGTTTAATATACAATAATAATACTCTTTATTGCCATGCGGTCATTTTTTGAGATCAATAAATCCATTATTTTTTGAAATAGTCATGGTTTGGGTTAATTTTTTTTAAACGGGAAAAATTGTATTTAAGGATTATAGAAAAATATACATGGCGTTCCATTTAAAATAACAAACTTGCCCTATATACGAAAATTGGCCGTTTTCGGAAGAAATAAATGTCACAACTAAATGGCAAGGTTATAAAAAAAAACATTAAAAAAATCTAAGGCTTTCTGTGAACACCGCATTTTGATAATTTTATTTGTTCTAAAATTATTCGCGGTCAAAATGGGTTAAAATATAGTCGGACACCCTGTATTAGCATTTGACTGATGCATTTATAATCACACAAAATAAAATATGGCAGTTTAATCAAAATAATTTGACATATTTTCAAGTTATAACACGTAGCCATAAACAATTTCGTCGACAATATCACGAAGTGGCGTATCTCAAAAAGTAGAAAAATTGACTAGAGCTGATGTAATTGCTTAAAAAAGTTGCTTCTTAATATTACAAATTGGCATACGTTAGATTTTGATATCTTTAAAAGTTATAGAAATATAATACTAAGCCATTATGGCTCCCTTTACCAATTTTAATATTTGTATTTCGCGTTTTTTTTTGTAGTTTCAAATACAAATATGAGGTCAGTT
Organism: Listronotus bonariensis; assembly: GCA_014170235.1. Taxonomy (NCBI): domain Eukaryota; kingdom Metazoa; phylum Arthropoda; class Insecta; order Coleoptera; family Curculionidae; genus Listronotus; species Listronotus bonariensis. Next base: position 128,715 of record JACEGR010000542.1, read on the forward strand.
TGGCCTTAACCCCAAAAATAAACAATTTCAATGGCATTACACGCCAAATTTAACCGAACAACTGCTACGGCAACGGGAGCGAAATATCAGTTTATGAATTGAGATTTATTCCTCAAACAAGTTAGACCAAAACTAATTGCTTTTATGATAAAATACCAACCATTCAGTTTTTGTTGTGTCAAGGTGCTGTTAAGAGGGAAGATAATAATGCGGAAAAAATTCCGTGCAGGTTTGAGGTTGAGTCAAAGTGGGTCCTCATAAATCAAAAATAAGGTGTTTTAGCAAAAAACGGAATTTAATCAGTGCTTCTAAGCACTCTCGTTTGCTAAATTTCAATAAAATCGGCGATACGACCGAAAAACAAAAAATTATACAACAAAAAATGGTCCCCAATATAAAACCGGTTTACTTTTTAGGGACTACTATGAAAGACGAATACAGACTTAAAATAAAATATTTAAATATGTATACCCAGAAACAAAATTACTTGGTATATATTCTTTATAAATAAATCATATACAAAATGTTAAACCCGGTCCTGTTGTTTGTTTTTCGCTAGTCAGTAAATGTTTACTGCGCATGCCCACAAGGGGACTGCGCAGCGCCCAAGTAGGGGTTATTATGATTTTCACTGCATTCATCCATATTTATTTTTCAGATCATTGGGTAAATTACATTTGATCGTTGTATTTTGGCTCAAGGAACTTGTGGTAGCCTTTTTACAGGGCTTTGAGAAAAATCCGAGTGGCCTAGATAAAGCGTGAGGGATTTATTTTGTGTGGTATAAAACGTTTAACCCTTTCACTGCTATAAGGTGAGAGTAGTTCATGTCCAGAAACGGCCTTGTTTTTTGCGCATAAGGGTAATATTTGGTAAAAAGTGATTATTTGTCTCACGTTATGTTTAAAAAAAAATATGTCATTTTTTGACATATGTCACGAATCCGTGTCATGCGCACTTTGGGCAGTTTGACGGCTGGGCGACACGGATCCGTGACGTGATGTGGCCTAGGCTCATAGACACAAGAATTTTTGTGAATTGAAGCAAAGGTAAAAAAAAATATATTTATTAATAAACAAACTTGAAATAGATATAAATTTAACATAAAAATTTACTAGAAAACTACAATAAAACAAATAAAATGTATTCTAGAAAAAAGTGTAAGGGAAAACAAAAAAACATAACACAAAATCCTTTATAAAAATCAGTCGTCACTAGAAGCTTCTAAAATGGCGTATGCATCTGTATTTCTTTTAGGATTTTTAAATGTTAATTTACAGGTTTTTTACCAGACGGCCGGCTTCACTAGCGTCCATTTTTGGCACACGTGGAGAAAAAAAAAATATTTGAAACTGAACAACGAGGTTATATACCCGCGTACCCTTGCTACACGCTACTTCTAGCACAATGTCCTTTACGCAGTGCTGGTTTAGAAAATGAGTTATAATATTGCCGGTATAATGAGCGACACGAATCCGATGCCACGAGCGTTGCCCGAATAAACTTCGGTGTGGCACGGATCCGTGCCATACGCGATGAATTTAATCTGAAATATCTCATAAACGATTGCTCGTATCGATTTTTACCAAGTATACCATTTTTGGACAAAAATTAAAGCAGAAAAGATTTTTTATTAAAGCCGTATTATATCGAGGCACCAAAAAGTTATGGTATTTAAAAAAAGCAAAGGAGCGCTCCTTCTACATTTTATGGGAAAAATATAGGTAGCCTTCGATTCCCAACCTTAAAAAACCCCCAACATCAAATTCGGTGAGAAAATGTTTAATGTTAAAAAAATATTTAAAAAACACCAAAATAAAATTAAAACTTGGACACAAAACACAAATTGCGTTTGATCGTTGTATTTTGGCCCGAGGAATTTGTGGTAGTTTTTTGTACAGACCTTTTAGAGACACCCTGTATGTTATTAATTAGCTAAAACATGTAAGTAAGTCCTTTTTTAAAATTTTTTAGCTTTTATTAAAAATTTGAATAATTAAAAAATATATAAATTAATATTATATTATCCTAAAATTATATTAATTTTAACGGGACTCGTATGTTAATTTAAAAATATCCATGAAATGAAAAAATTTCTACATAAACCAGGCTATCTAAATTTATTTTTTAAAAGTCACTGCGTTAGTTTTCTTTAAATTAAAGAAACCAGAGCCATAGGGGTAGTATCTTTTTACCTCTTTCATTAACTCTAAAAAAGGACAAACATATTTGCAAGGTGTATTTTTATAATAGTATAGTAATATTTTCGTAGAATTTTATTATGCTACCCCTTTTTGTTTTTGAGATAAAAAATAAAAATATAATTTTTCGCGATTTTTGTACAGCGATATCCTTCTCATGGTTGACTTTTGACCCAATGTTTTTACAACAAACTACCTTTATTTTAAACAAGGAATCACATCCCAAATTTGGCCCTTGTTTTGAAACACCCTGTATATTGAAAAAGAGTTAACACATAAGCCAAAAAGATGTATTCCCAAATATTTTTTATTTCATGATGAAAAAGATATAATCTATAAGAGTAACGTAAAGTGTCGTGTAACCGTAAAACTATATTTGAGGCATTGAAACCAGACAGGCCCTTCCCACAAATAAAAAGTGCTTTCACGCATATTTTCATTTGCATACAACTTATTTATCAAGGCTAAAGTGGACAAATCATTATAAAAAGATGTTTTATGCTACTTAAAATATGTGTTTCATTTTACACTTATCTCATTTAATAACATGGATGAAAAGATACCTTACGACATCCAAACAAAATAGCCCCCAATATGGCGGCTATGGCGTAGCACTCTTAATCTCCATTATCTCTTGTATGCACACTGTGACTATATTAAGCAGGTTTTTACAACTTATTAGTTACTGATCAATTAATTGAACAAATGTTTCTTCAAGTTAAAGTGGTCAAAATTTTCCTCAAATGTATTAATCAAGTAGCTTGCCCAAGTTCGTGAGAAAATAGAGATTTGTTCTATTTTTTATTTTATGGTTCCCGTATTATAGCTATAAAGTACATAGAAGTAAATCAGTTTTTTATTACCTTAAAAATTACAATTAATTTAATATACATTGGTCAATAACTTAAATAGTGTAAAGCAGATTTTAACGATACCAATGTCAAAATTTCAGCTTTTTAAGGTTAAATGGTGGAAAGGTCCATTCTTTATGGGCATAATATACCCTAATATTTTATTATTATTATTACTATTATGTTATTTTCTTTTAACAATGAATTCAGAATCAACTTCAGCCACATTTTTACCCATTTATTTTGTAGTGCAAGAAACACATAAATTTAAAAATAAAAAAATTATTACATACCTTCAGCATTATACAACGTAGGCATAGGTATATTATGCTTCACCGTTCCAGCAATGGGATATTCAGGTCCCCAATCTTCAGGCGGCACGTAATCTGTCAAAATCAAACAGATTTTGTTTTTCGTAACTGTCAAACTGTCAAAAGGTTCTCAACTGCTACTGGCACACCGCAAACACCAAGTTATCAGCGCAAAATTATAGCAAACAAAGCAAAAACTAAATTTGCAAAGGAATGGCTTGTTTAACTGCATTAAAACTACCTTTTTCCAGTACCAGCATTCTAAGTACTTTTTTAAAACTTGAGGCTTGTACCAAACCATTTGCTAACGTGATCAGCAAAAAAAAAATGTAAAATTATAAGTTACAATTCTAACACAAACATTACAGTACGTTTATATAGTGTTTGGTCGCGACGAGAACGCGATTTTTACAGGCATCGACAGCACGTAGGCATATTAGCGTGTGCGATCTCAGCAATCCGCGTCCTAATAAATAAATGCAATACAGAACCGTTTTGTATTTTGTTAACAGTGCGTGATTCATATTGTAATTTTGTCTGGTTTTTAAACGGGAAAATAAGTGTTACGTCAAGAAATGTTTGTACCAAAGTTGGATTTTGGTTTAATATTAGATTTGTGGACGAGGTGAAAAACGTCCTGTACTTGTATTATTAAACTTTAAAAGAATATTTGCGAAAAGATTACACAAAAAAACGGCTTGGAATGAAGTAGCAAAACAAGTCAACCTGTCAGGTAAGAAAATATTGTTTTTTTTGTTTGTAAAATAATGTTCGGTAAGCTTCAGGCTTTTGCGAACTTGTCTTATAGGGCTCTATTATGGCACTTTAACCCGATGGGATAATCAAAAGGGCTAGTTTTTGCCACGTCGCGGTCGGGTTCGGGAAACACCGGCGCTCTCCGATCGACATATATTTCATTGGCTAAGAAAATAGTAAAAATTGACCATTAAACGTATGCTCGTCTCTGTACGGTTGTCGCCACTTCAAACACTAGTATGCGTATATGCTGTCAAAAGTTCGTCGAATCTCGTTCTCGTCGCTATTTCACCGACCCATGTGCGGAGTGTCTTATGGTAGGTTTACATCTAACATTTATTGCATGATATTTGTCAGACAGAAATTCTGGCTAATGAAAACAATAAAAATATCAGACATAAATTTTTGACCGTTTACATAAGCCAAAATTTCTGTCTGACATAAATATCATGCACTAAATGTCAGATGTAAACTTACCATTAGTGTCATTCCATCTATTTGATATCCGCGATAATAATTGAGCTTAACTTTATATTTTAATCTATATGGAGTATTGAGTATGTATATAAATTTGCGACAATTCCGATTTTGATCCATTTTGATTGAAAACTAACTTTATTTTCCCTTATTCCCCCTTCTTTTGCACAAAATTCTTAATGTAACAATAAAATGGCACAAAATATTTTATAAAAACCTGTTTTTTTTTTAAATTTATTTATACCATTTATTTCATTAAATTACAAATCTTTTACTCCATAACGCAGCAACCAGGCATTCCCACATATTGTTTTCTTTAAGCTGCCGTAGCTGCCTTAATTTAAAATCATGCTTTTAAATTATTATTAAAAAGTCAATAAAAATTTGTTTTAAAAGGATTTTTAATGTTAAATGAATTATTGTGTGCCAATTTGGTGTTAAATAAATAATTTCTTATTAAAAGAAAGGGGAATATAACAGTAATAAAGTTAGCTTGATAAACAATCAATCAATTTTTAACCCAAAAAAGTCTATCAAAATTGGTCTAAGTCGGAGTTGCCGCAAATTTCTAAACAATAACCGACTATTGAATCAGATCGTAAATAGGTTTTTGCTAATAAATTAGAAAGGATTTGTGTCAACTGAAAATGTATCAAATATATTTAATTTACTTTACAACAATTCTAATAAATGTTCTATAAAACCTAAATTATTAATAAAGACCAAATTAAAATATAAACAATTAAAAAAAAACATATTTTCTACTCAATAGAAAAATACGCGGTTAATTAGTATATTGGGAAACATGTAGAAAAAGCGATATATTTTCGGACGATGGTGGAGTCAAGAAATTTGCTTTCCCTACCAGATGCACAAAATATCTTTTCTCCCATCAGAACTATTTTTTTTTCAATTTAGGTATCATTAGGTTCATTAAATGTAATTATAATTATTTATTATACAGGGTTATTTTTAAGTTCTTATTTTCCTTTTAACACTAAAATGCAAAAAAATAAGAAATTAAAAAAATATATGTCCGCAAATGCTTTCTTTCCGAGATACAGGGTGTTAAAGTTTTAAGAAAAAAATGTCTTTTTTGTCATACCTTTCCTACCACCTCAGATATTTCCATAAAATTTTGTAAACTTCTTTTGACCATTACATTACATTTTTTGCTGTGAGGTAGGTAAGGTAAAAAAATCAAATGGCGTTCGAACAAGATTTGTACTGAATTTTTTGAAGAAAAAATGTACGATACTGATTTTTCTCTGAATCAATATTATTTTTGAAATACTTATTTTCTTTGGGATTAAATTGGTCTTATGATATTTTTCCGTAGGATAAACGGTATTTGTTAAAAAAAAAAAAAATAAAGCCATCTTCATGAATAGCAAAATCGCTAAAACCCGTTTGACTGTGTATTAGCTTTCTAATAGCAACAAACTTTTAAATGACATTAAAATTGTACATATTATACAAATTAGACAAAAACGAATTTTACATACAAAACACCATATCGTCGTATTGCTGCAAAAACTCATTAAGTCATTGTTAGCTGCTGGAAAATAAAATAATATGGCATTTTCGGATAATTTCATTTAAAAATATTGTATTGTTTTAAGTCTCTGAAGTTGAAATATGTTGTTAAAAAATGTTAGATATGTATCATATAATTATTTGGATAAATAAAATGTAACAAAAGTAACATAGTAAGTTTTTGCAACAATAAGACGATATCAGATTTTACTGATTTTTGCCATGCATTAAAATGGCCTTTTTTAAACGAAAACCGTTTGTCATACGGAAAAATATCCAGAGACGAAATTAACTCCAAAGTAAACTTTCACAGCAAAAAATGTAATATATGATCAAAAGAAGTGTACCAAATTTTGTGGATATATTTGTGGTAGAAAAGTTATAAAAGGCAATTTTTTTCTTAAAACTAAACACCCTCACAATCTAGGAAGAAAAGCATTTTCGGACATAATTTTATTTAAATAAAAATCCTATTTTCTTGCATTTTATACAGTGTTAAAAGGAAAATACCAATTTAAAAATAACCCTGTATAGTAAAGAAGTATACCATTGTCAAATATTGTTGACTAAATTTGACAAAAGCGTGAATATTTAAAGCACAATAAAACTACGTACAGCAGTAATGCATTTTGCAGATAAGAAAAGTACTATAAATATAAATATGTGGATTTCCGTCTGATCGGAGAAAAACATATTTTGCTTTTATTTTCTCTGCTAGATCTATCATTCTTGCATCTTATGATGTTATTAGTAAATAAAAGAATCCTAAAGACAATTTAATTATCTCCCAATATATTTTATGTATTATATTCTGTTGGTCGGTTCTCTTATCAAAATGAATTTAAAAGTTACTTAGAACATTAGGACTTTTTTAACCCCTAACTTTTATTAAAAACAACACCTAATCTTAAAATAAATTAAATTTTATATTTTCAAAATAAGTTAACCAAAGGTACAGGGTTATTAATGTTAGAGTAAACAGGGCCTTATTTTTGAACTTCCCTTTACTTTTTTTTAAATAGCCATTTAGTTTATTTTTTCCATTGAATTTAATAATTTAATTTGAACAATTAAAAAAAGAGTTACAGCACGAGTGACGTATTTTTAAATGGAATACGCGGATATTTTTATATCAATGGATAGAGATTTTCACGAGAAATTTGGTGCCATAGGGGTTGCTGGTTTTTTTCCTGCGGTTCCGATGCAACTGATTAAAATCTGCATTATACTATAAGAATAGTTTCACCTAAAAAACCTGGCTGCCACAGGTCACAGTTGCTTATTTGTCATAATCAAGAATTTAAAAAATAGGTTTATTAATTTTTGAAGTAATTTTATAAGAAGGTTTTTATTAGAAGAACGGCATTAAATTATAATTTATGCTAAAAATGATATGATACACCTTTTTCTAAACCAAAAAAAAAAAACTTATTTTTAAAATTCTTGTTTTTGACAAATAAGCACCTGTGACCTGCAGGCAGATTTTTTCAGGTGAAACTATCCCTATAGTATAATTCAGTTTTTAATCAATTGCATCAGAACCGTAGGAAATAAACCCAGCAACCCCTATATCATCGAATTCCTCGTGAAAATATCTATCCATTGATATAAAAATATAAGGGGTATTCCATTTAAAAATACGTCACTCGTGCTGTAACTCTTTGTTTTTGTTTCAAATGTTATTATAATTAGATTATTAATTTCTACGGAAAAAAATACACGAAATGGCTTTATTCGTTTTTAAAAAAGTACAGCAAACTTCGAAAATAAGGCCCTGTTTACTTTAAAATGAATAACCCTGTACATATTGAAATTTGCTTATTTTGAGAATTAATATGTATTTTAAAAATAAATAAAGTTAAATTCAATCTTTATTTAAATTCCAAAATCTAAAACCTGTTTAAAAAATAAAATTAGATTTTATGTATGTTTTTTAGTTTACTAAGAAGGCGTCACCCTGCAATTTTGGTTCAATTGCCTTTCGCATCAGCCAATTGAAGTCTTATAGAAAGTACTGGTAATATGGCAACATGGTTTTTACTCGGAAAAAATTTCGTTAACATTAACAAAACTGTAGAAAAGTATAGGGTGTTAAAAATAATTAATAACAAAGAAAAATCATAGCGGAAAAAATTAACTTATAATTATTAACACGTTTTTAATATAAGATTAGTAGCAAGGTAGCTTAGTAATGTTAAACTTTAATTATAAGGTTAATATCCCAGTTTTAACTTACCAAAACCCAACACCCTATACTGTACCATAACTCTACAGTTTTTAAAAATTAGATGTAGCAAAAAGTAACATTTGCAAAAATGAGCTATTTATTGCTTTTTAAATCGTAGCAAATTTAGTAGCTTGTTTTATATTTTTAAAATAATTAAAGCAAATTCGCTAAAGTAATAACAAAAAGTATTATTTACACTTAAAAAAACACCTTAATTTCTTTTCATATTAAAATTTAACAAAAATTCATGGTAAAAGGAATTAAAGAAACAGCTTGACAGCAATGCCAATATTATGTCACACTCTTATCCAAAAAAAAACTTTAACGGTTATATCATTTTTGCAAATATTTTTGGGTAATTCTGTACCAGCAAAGTGTAAAAATACCCAAAGATCATGCTAGTAAGTGTGAGAAAAAATAATTAAAACAGCAGTTTAGGGTCGTTACAGTTTTTATTAAGATTTAACAACATTACAACTTTTGACCATCACCAGAAAGATTTTTTTAAAGACGCTTTAATAACATGCCGAAATTAATATAAAATAAGCCAAAATCAAAACACATTTAGGGCTAGAAGTTTTGGTTATTTCATTGAATCCAAATTAACCAAGATAAAAAAAAATGATAAAGTGTAAACAATAACGATTTGTTGGACTTTTTTATGATAAACATTTCACGAGGTCAAAGCCCTAGTACTAACTTCCAGTGGGAGCTGTAGAAAAAGCCAGAAAAGCCTATTTGTAACAAAGACTTAAAAATTTAAAGAAAGAAAACATGCTTATAGACATCATGTTTGGATAAAGGAGCAGGCAAAATGGAAAGTTAGGGGCTTTTCCCAAGGACCTGCTAGAGAATACATTATATTGGCAGTCCTTAAAATATTTAAAAATTAGAAACAGGTCGTCAATAGACTGGAAATGGAAGATTTCGCGCCATAGTAGGATTGGCGGAAATAGCTCCTGAAGAGCTCAAGTAGGCCGATAGTTGTTTAAGATTCCATAATTTTTGGACGTAAAATTGTAACCTTGGAAGTGTTTTACAGGAAAAAAACAAACCTTATTTGTATAAAATTTTAAAACTATTTAAAATATCTTCGGGTTAAACTGAAAAGGTTACCAAAACAAACGCCCAAAATTTTTAGCCAAGTGTCAGAACAAATTAAAAACAAAAAACGTCTTCAAAAACATTATAAGCGCTAAATTAATTTAAAATTAAAAATAGCAATAGACCTAGACTGCTAGCTGGACGAAGCTACAAAATTACTTAAAACAAAAGTCTACTTAAATAGGCTAAATAATAAAAAAACAATCTAAATCATGCTACTTGGTGCTTAAAAACTAAACTTAAAAGAAAAAAGAACGTAATAAAGAAACAAAAACGGGGAACTTTGAAATAACTTACATATTATTTTAGGTAGACTCTCCTGCGAGAAGCCTTTTAAAAAATACTTTGTTTATATGAAATGTTGTGAAAATTTATAAAGTAGTCAAAATGTCTTATGCTGTAAGATTATTAGTATTAAATTGTGTAATACCCTTTAAAAATATATATATATGTCGTTAGTAAATTGATTTTAGTCTTATAAATAGTAAAATAGTATATTTAAAACCGAATTAAGTCCGAGACCTATATCTCGGAGTAACAATAATTGAATTAAATAATAACTATGCACATTGCACAAGTTTATTTAAAAAGGATTAAACCGGGGCATTTTCCTTGTGTTAAAAAAATTTTTTGGATATTCTTTAGAGAAGTAAAAAACAGATACTAAAAATTCCACGTACAATTAAACTTTAAAATCTCGCACTTTCTTTACTGATGTGTTTTTGAAAGAGTCTCATTTGTTTTATATATTTTAGGATAAAGAGATGCAGTCATCTTTAGTAGCAACAAAATAAACAGAATAAATTTGAATATATGTTTACCTTTTACTAATATTTAGGGGTATCCAAGACAAGAAATCTTGGGTGGACGGAAAATTTCTTTTCTTGTGTTAAAAATAAAATGAAGAAATAAGTTTCTTGACGTACCATATTGATTAATGCAATTAAAAACCTTTACGTACTTTAAGTATTTTTACAAAAATGTTTTTTTTTTTGGTTTTTTAATCTGACTTGGCGTGTACCCAAATAAATAACATCTATTTAATGAATCCGTCGAACCAATACAGAACATATCTTCAAAAATGTCTTGTTCATTTTTCTGTGTTTTCATTTTTACGTTAAACAAATGATTTTAAGCTCTGTACCCATTGTACCTTTATTAAAAAAATATTTTTTTGTCAAGTTTTTTTTTTAAATCTATATGACTAAAAAACGTAAAATATTGTTTGGATTATTAAAATTAAATTTAGAAAGCCAAATTTGAAGTCATTTTAATAACTAAATGACATTTTTAAGTATTAACATATTAAAAAATATATTTTTTATTGGAATATTTTATATTTAAATCCTTTATCTCAAATACAACTAAGTCAAGAAATATACAATAATTTTGACTAGAAGAAAAAATAATAGTATGTTGTATCTAACCAATATACATAAATAAAAAGAAAAGTTTTTTTAAAAAGTAATACCTACATGTTAAAAAAGAATTCAATTGCATGCTCGCATTTAAACATTTTTTACTGTAGTGGTTAAAAAAAAACTTCTAATCGAAACGATCTTCTTAGGCACTTTATCAAAATAATAAATTTTATATCACATTTTTATTATTCAGTTTCTTAAGTTTCCAAAACAAAAAAAAAGAAATACAAAAGACCGCTATTTTACATTTTTTTTATTTTGAGAACATTCATAATAATGGTTATGTTTAATCCAATTAAATAAGACTGTAACATAATCTAATAAACAAAAATTAAGACAGAAATATATAATAAACCAACAAATTACATTTCCAAAATGCCCAAAAAAGCGCTTCTAGTAACTTATAGTGTTGCCTATGTTATAGATGGGTATCGAACTAGATATTTTAGTTTTATTTCCACTAAATAAAATACCTAAATCTTCTATAACACTTTGACTACTTTATGAGAGGTTTATAACACCGAAATCTCGAATAACATTAGTCATAGATGATCCTATCTGAAATGATTTAAGACGTATTCTGTACACAATTAAAATAAATTATTATTAAGTAAATCGTCACTAGCCCAAAGTGTTTTTTGTCTTTATTTAATTTTTTGTCCTAACCTACATAATATTTAAACTTAGTACAAGTATATTTACATGGTTTTAAACCTAAATGTTTGGAAAGTGTATTTACAAAAAAATAATACCTCAGCACTGCAAATGTATTAAAGAATAATTAAACAAATACATCGACAAGATTTACTAGAATCGTTTAAAATGTAGTCTTAATCGAGTTTTTATTAAACCTTGAAGTTCTAATTGAACAGTTGTGTTTTGATAACCACATTGATAAAGTTTATTGTACACAAAAAAAACACCTTTTATATACGAAACAACAATGCTTTAGTCACCAGCTAGATCCTAATTAATAGCAGTCCTAAGAATGTTGGCTGCGGTATTGCCATATCTCTTTTAAAAGGCTACAACTTTCAAAACTCTCCCACGTCCTATCATGCTTACGTGAACTATTAGGTAATCTTATCTTTATGTTTTTGTTTGATACATAACAGTCTCCTGACCAGAACTTTTAGAAACTCGTTTAAAATTCAAAAATTAAGAACAATACAGGTATGTTTTTCAATAAATTATTATTTATTTTGTTACTACTTGTTCTTCGTATTTACATTTTTCAAGGTACATGTCGTGATTAAAGATTCCTATTTTTTTTGAGAACTATCAAATAATAATGCTAAGCAAACACAAACAAACCGGCCGTAGAAGTATCCCTAAAATTTGTGTACAAGCCTAGAACGAGAAATGTACAAGCTTAGAACCAGCGATGAAAATGTTTGAAAATATGCTATGGCGGCATCCAAAACATGCTGATCACCAAACATTGTTAGAAATCGCAGCCATCTTTTGCCCTTAATCAACGACAAAAAAATCGTTTATACATCCCCAAAAACAATTGCACACTTGAAATAATTTATGTATAATAAACCTACTTCTTGCTTTTGTCAGTCTTGACACTCCAGTCAATACTATCGATGTCCAAATCCACAGATCCGCTTACGCCCCTAGCTATAACGAAACTGTCCGTTGTAAAAACGGTGTCGTAATGTCCAGACTCGTAACGCGCCGTTTCTGGAATATTACCGATGGACCTACTGAGTCTGTTGTTCTTGAATAAACCCCTCGTCTGGCGGAAATTTCAACTGAATCATTAGCCGAATTGTATTGTATGCGCTCATTTGCAGTGCTGGAAGGTATGCTGTTGTTACGACTGGACCCGAAACGTCTCCATTCCGTAGGGCTCAAGGCGTCCGTCATCTTCTGGAACAACTTAAGCCCCGTGGAATAGGCGGACCTAGTGCTCAGTGTGGGGGAAGTATTACCTATTTCGCTGTGAGGATGCCGGTTCGGCGACGGCCTCGTTTTGTCCAGATTTGGGGCGCTTTTCGACCAGACAGCGCTACTTTTGGCAGCGGGCAGCATTATGTGCCCCCGTTCTTTCTGGTGACACGTACTTGGGCCCCACGTCTTACCTTTGACTCCGTCCGCAGGAACTGAAAGAAAATTCGGTCTTCGGTGGGCCCTCTTTTTTAGTTCTTCATAATTTTGGCATGGACTTTTTATAACCGAAATGTTTATGGCCTTGATTGTATGTGTGTGTTGTGGATACTACTTTATTGATTTAAACTGTAACATATGTATTTGGGACTTTCTTACTAGCACTAATATTGCTAAATCAGCACCGATATTTTATAAGAAAAAAAAATGTTTTCAATTGTTACACTTAATAAACTGAAGTGGATTACTGCATCGGTGGTATTTTAAAAAAAGTTGGTGGGAATTATATCTTTTTATATTAAAAATAAGCACACCTACGTTTTGAAAACTTCAAAAGCTAAAATATATGTTAATTTGGTATATATTTTAAAATAACGCCTTAAATTTAAACACGACAAAACTTTTTGGTTTTCAGAAATACGAAAAAACTGCAAAGCCAAAAGTTACACAAACTAAAATAAAAATACAAAAATACCTTTGTGGGTCTAAGTCGAACACAACACACACTAAAAAAATTGAAAGACAAAACCATGCTAATAAAAATACATGCCAAAAGTGTGAAAATATTGTAATTGGATAAATAAAAATACAGAATAATGTCAAATACGGTAGGTAAATAAAAATAAAAATTTGTTTGTTGGGTTTATTTTGTAGTTTTTAAATATGTCATTACATGTTTGTTAACTCTTAAGATACTATATTATATTATAACGCCATTAAAAGGACTTTTTAAAAGATTTTAAAACAATACCACGTTTAAGAAGTTTATCTTACTAATTTTCAAAATATGGTTATCCTAATCTGAGGAATATTTTTAAATCACCATTAAGTAAATTTTCAGTTGTAGCTACATATAAGTAGTAAGGTTACTGTTGTAGATATACATATTAACAATTATTTATTCTAAATGGCCATATTTTAAATTCTATTAAAATTGTCTTTAAATTTAGAGCCCTGTATGACATTTTTTAATGCTAATATAATATATAGACCAAGAGCCCATGAGCGGCAGAACTTCGTCATTTAAAAGATGAAAGTTTGTGAGTGTATGCTCCCAACATAGGTGGAAGCAATGATAGACCATAAAGTTTGACTCATAGTGGCTTTGGCAGGTACCAGATACCAAAGTTTATAAATTGAAACTAAACTTTTGTCATTTTGTAAAAGCTAAATTTTGTATACAGTGTGTCCCAGAATAGGTGTTACGATAGGACAAATGGACCAAAAATTTTGGAATTTTTAATTGTCCTTTTGGGAAAACTGGTCGCATGGTCCAAAACTAATAAATACAAAATTTTCTACAGAGATATGAAAATATAGAATATATAGAAACTAACCACTTTTATTTTTTAAAATAGAACAAAATTGTATAAGTAAATGTTGTAGCGAATTAAATTTTATGTCAAAATGTAAAGTTTAACAATTTAAGTAAAAAACTATTTTTGTCAATTCATCAACATTATGCATTAACCGTTTTTAAAATACTAGGCTAAAGGCAGGGAATTTTCCAAAAATATTTAAAATTATTAAGTTTTGCTGTGGCATCCCATTGTTTAAGTTGTAATGGGTATTATAAAAAATTGACAATTGCATTTTTTAACTATCATGCTTTAACTTCAAATTTTGACGTAAAATTTAATTCTTTACAACTTTTACTTATACAATTTTGTTCTATTTAAAAAATTAAAATAGTTAGTTCCGGGGTATTTTACATATTTTTAGTTATAACTTGCCCTGTATAATACCAAATAAGGTAAAATTTTGTATTTATTACTTTTGGACCATGCGACCAGTTTTAACAAAATTTCGTTTTCAAATTTTTGGTCCATTTGTCCTTTTGTAACACCTATCCTGAAACACACTGTATGTTACTTGGGTAACTATTAGACGATATTTCCTTAGTCGCAAGACAATTCTGACAGTTTCACCCCTTAGCACCCTTAATGGTCCAAGGAAGTCCAATATTTCCGTTATTTATCAAGATATGACAAAAATTCTTAAATGGGAGTTGTATGGTTACCAAATAGGCATGTCCAGTAACATACATAAAGTATGTCCGCCTGAGTTCTCTACATATGGGAAATTTTTTTGTTATTAATTTTATGAAAAAAATAATTTCTTATAAAAAGTTCTGAATGGTCTGAATATTTCCGTTATTTATCAAGATATGACAAAAATTCGTAAATGGGAGTTGTAGGGTTACCAAATAGGCATGTCCAGTAACATAAATAAAGTATGTCCGCCTGAGTTCTCTACATATGGGAAATTCTTTTGTTATTAATTTTACGAAAAAAAAATATTCTTATAAAAAGTTCTGAATTGTCTACCTACCTACCTAAAAAGCAATCATTAGATATTCAATTTTTTCAGTAGTATACGAGGTATCTAAAAAATTATGAATTTTCAAAGAGGAAAGTATCCTTATTTTTGAAAATATCAGTAAACAAAATTCACATTTTTTGAGAAACCTCGTATATAACTGAAAAAAATTAATATCTAATAATTGCATTTTAGGTTTTAGACCATGCAGAACTTTTTGTACAAAATAACTTTTTTTTAATTATTAATAAAAAAGTTTCCCATATGTAGAGAACTTAAGCGGACACACTGTATATAAAATTCATCTTTTACAAAATGATGCAAGTTAAGTTTCAATTTATTAACCTTTGGAACCTGGTGCCTGCCAAAGCCACTATGAGTCACCCGTCGTTTCTACCTACATACATAAAATATGTTGGGGGCATGTGGTGACAAACTTTTAGCTTTTACAAAATAACGAAGGTCTGCCGCTCACAGGCTCTTCGACTAACAGAAGGTGTTAATATTTTTATTTCATTTACTGTCTACTAATACTTGACATAATTCACAGCAAATTATCTAAAAAAAATCTGATTCTTATTGATTAATAATTTGAAACGATTTTTATTGGATTACTTACGTGCAATAGCTCTTAAACGGGGAATCGCCGGTGAGCCTGGCGGACTATTGGGGCTAATCACACCACCAATGCCCTTGGGGTCCAGGGTGTGTTGCACCGTCAGGGTATGTCGGAAATCAGACGGGAAACTTATGACCGTACCAGGTTCTTTTTTAAGGAGTCTCAAACGAGAACGCTTAAATTTGCCTGTAAAAAAAAATAAAGGTTGTGTAAGTTTCCTTTCAACTTTCACGAAGACTTACAGTCCAACTACCAAGTGTAGAAGAACAAGTACACATCAACAAAATTTCAAAATTAAAATAATGTTCTCGCAGTGCAGTTTGGTATTGCAGATCTTATGCAAATTGTATTTGCCAAATAATGCAAAATATTATAGTTATAGAAAAAAGGAAACTTTTGTATTTCCTGCAAAATTTAATCTTATACCATCCACTATATTATCTTCAGTGCTTCTTGTCAAGCAGAAGTCATAGCCATAGCTCTCGAGCACATTAACAAGTTAAAAAGAAGCTAACAAATTTACATAACTACCTAACAATACACATTTTAAAATGAACCATCTTGTTCCAAAGTGAATATTATACTTCGCAATGACGCATTAGAATTGTTTTACGTATACGCACTGAAAGTCAGTGTGGAGTTTCAACTATTTTAATTTTCTTGGTTGAAATGAAGAAGACATTTATAAATTATCAAATTGGTTGGCCACTTTAGAGTCAGCAATCCCATTATAAAGCAAAAAAGTCGAGTTTTGTAATTCAATTTAAATTTTTTTTTCAAATGAATTTCAACTAACCTCAATTTTAGTTAGGTATTTCAATTTAATTTTGATAAATGATGCCAATAAAATTAACGATTATTTTTATACACATAACCAAATCATAATATTTTCATATAAATCGTTAGTTTTTTTATTTCTTTTAATTTATACTATTTTTTTTATTAAATATGGCAATATTAAACTTTAAAATACCTTATCATTTATTTTTTATTCGCACACAAATTTTTATTTTGATTATTCATAACCATAATATTATAAACTAAAACTGTTTCTATAAATGTAAACATTTTGTGTTGTTTGCGATTAATTATTTAATTTTTAAGTTGTACTAATAAGGATTAGTTATGTTGTACAGGGTATTCCATTTAAGAGGAAAAATGGCAAATTTTTTTCTTTCCCCATATTTTTAAATAAATTCAAGATAGCCAATCAATGTATTTTAGCTCGAAGAATTTAAAAATCGTATTAAAAAACAATTGCATAAAAACATAAGACTACATGTTGTATTTCTTAAATGGAAAACCATATTTATTATTATATTTTTGAATTCTATGGTCAATTCTAAGTGTTTTTTATTAAGGGTTCTACATGTTTATCTTTTACTGTTTTTGAGTTATTGACGCTTTAAAGGTCACACTTTTGGCTTATTTATTTAAATATCTCAATATAAAATTACGGGTAATGCTGGTGATTACCTGATACATCAGTCATTTTTTATTATTTCTTGAAAATTATCAATGTATCTTCTTTTTGAATTATTGGTATTTTCTTCACACTTGTAATATAGCATAACTATCTGTAGTTTTTCATTTAACGAATAATTCATTTTAAAAAACTAGTATTAAAATCCACAAATAGGTAAAAATTTTTATGACTTTCAACTATTTTTAATACAAGAATGGTCGGTTTAAATATTCCGATACATAGGCTCACTGCAACGGAAAAGGGTCCCACATATTCGTGTATAAATTTTTTAAAATAAATTACCTGTAAGCGTTAGGCAAACATATAATATTAAAGATTTTAAAAAATTTTTAACATAATTTTAAATATTGAACCTTATACGGTGAATGAATTTTTAGATTATAATTTTTTAAGATAGGATTATTTGTTTTAATATGTAAATTTTAGTATTTGTTTTATTTGTAAATTTTAGTACCCGATCTGTTTAAGGGTTAGCAGTGAGAATTGTTTTTAGTGTTTTTAATGTGTATATTGAGACTGTATGCATTAATTTATATTTTTTGATTTTTTGACGCCAGTTCATTCAGTGGAGCTGCATTTTTGTAAAAACTTGTAGTTTTCATTTTTTGAATATAGAGATTTTTGACTTTGACTTTGACTATTAGGTAATCACCTGTATTACCTCTATTGTGTATTGATATATTTAATTAAATAATAGTAGGGCAGCCCACCATGCTAAATGGGGATTTACTCGACCGTCATAGAGATCTATTGGATTGAAAAGCTTAGATGATAAGAAGAAAAAAATGTTATATAATGTATACCTTTTCAACGGTGGGGAAGTAGCTATGGACTTTTAAATATGTCAAAAAAAAATACCATTATTATTTCGGCTTGTGGAAATCGTTCAAGTTGTATCGAATTATATATTTTTCGTTATCCCTGAATTCTTTAAAATAAAAAAATAGCCACCCTCGAAAATGCTAATCTGACGTTTTTCTTTGTAGCCCTCTGTGACCTTTACGTCACTCTCAAATTGTCAGATTAGTGGAATACTTCAACTTCAACTTCAAAAGCTTTATTGTTCCAAGCATAATACAATTCTCATGAACAAAGCATCTTAAAACTAAAAAACTTAAAACTAAAAACATTTTTCATTGTCAGGTCGCGCTAGTGAAAATAACAAATATGTCAAAATAGGGGCCATTCTTCTCCTTTTCACACCACTTCCAAAAAGATTTATACATTGACAAATCGTTAAAACAACAAAACAAAACATATAACAAATTTAGAGGAAAAACAGAGAAGAGACAGACCAAGTACACAGTTTGGCATGTAATTAACTTACCCTATCTTAATCTGATGCGCTTGACAAATTCTGATGGATATATTTCTGTTTTTATAATCGGCCCTGTATAGGGTGCTAATATTTGGTGGAGGTACCTAACCGGGTACAAGGTAACAACAAAGAAATCCCCTCTTGGGCTCCCCCACCATAATATTAACCGAAAATATAACTTTTTAAGCGTCGATAACACAAAAACAGTTAAAGATAGACATATAGACCTTTATAAAAAATACTTAGAATTGAGCAAATAATTAAAAAATATAATTATAAATATGGCGTTCCATTTAAAAATGCATTATTGATGGCGTATTTCTTTTGTTTTTCATAAAATTGTTTTTAGTATGATTCTTAAATTCTACGAGCTAAAATGCATTGATTGGCTATCTTGAATTTATAAGAAAATATGGGGAAAGTAAAAAAATATGCCATTTCTCCTTTTAAATGGAATACCCTATACACTTACATAATGTATGCAAAATTTTAGTTTCAAACAACCTGTTTTTCCTATTTTGAATTTTCTGATGATTTTGAAAAGTTGGTTGCTGCGGCGACTTGTTTTTACATCAAATTATAACTTGATTTAAATCACGAATAAAAATGAAAAAATTAGGTAATAAAAATCATGATATCAATAATTTGATTTAAATCGTTGCGACCTCGTTCAGTCCCAGACCAGGGACCATGAGCCGAATGTCAATATGTATTTGTTTTTACGTTACTGGATAAGTAGAGGCAATTTCTCAAAAAGTTAGTTTATTTTTTTTTAAATTTTATCTTTGGACAATCCACGAAGGCTAAAAGCCTAAATGCTAATGCACCGTGGGTGTCTTAGGCGAGGTAAGATGAAGTTTGTTGACACGAGACTTAAATACTTCAAGATTCAAGATTGGGGTGGGGTAAGGAAAGACCTCCGCTGGCAGCAGGCATTCTATAAACTCTAGGAATAAAGTTCGGGGCCTGTCCAGTTGGGCCGTATAGGGATGCATAGGTGCGGCATAATGAGTTTCTCTGTTGGAAACCGTAAGTGGAAGAATTATACTGGATAATTCTTCAGAGCAGAAGCCATGGAAGTGCTTATAAAGACGCGATAAATCCCCCATAGCCCGACGTAAGTGAAGGATCATTAATGAGGCGAACAGCTCTTCTTTGAATGGAGTTAAGAATGCAAAGGGTTATATGGGACGCCATTCTACAGATATGAGAACAATATTCCAAGGAAGGTCTGATTTGGGACATATACAAAGTGTATAAATTAGAAGGGGAAAAATACGATTCGGCACGAAAGAGAAATCCAAGCTTTTTTGAAGCTTTGAGTCTATAGATACATAGTGTTTATGCCAGTTAAGGTTATTCTCAAATATGACGCTCACAAGATTAAAGGTGTCTTTGCTCTGCAAAACTTGGCCGCTCATAAGTAAAGGATGAGTATTTGATTACTTTTTTCGCGACAAGGAACCAAGTTTCAAGAAATAAAAATGTTCTATAAGTGTATAACTTTTTGGCGGTCTGTCTATTACATTATAGAAGATAATATTTTTTTCATTTTTATCAGTTACCTTTCCTCTTATTAGGCGTCGGCGTCGTCTGATTAATCATAAAGTTCAGTTCCCTCTCCAATATGGACAACTCTCTCGCGTGCAGTTCTTGTTCTTTTTGTCTCAATTGTTCCTCGTGCATTCTTTGTTGGACTTGCGCCCTGTTCAGGTTTTCTTCTCGACTTCGCAGCTCCTAAAGGAATAGAAATTTACAATACATAGTGTGTTTTGTAGGAGAAAAGCAATGCAATTAACCAACAAATATTTATAAGGTGTTGCCAAATGGGGCAGTTAAGGTGTAACACCACTATTAATTTTTAAAAAAGATTATTTTTTTGGCTTATAACATTTTTAAATAAGGGAAAAAATATTTCACACCTTGAACTATTTTTTTCTTGTAATTTCGTGCTCTTCCCCAAGCGCGTCGGACTGCTCCGAAACGACACCTGCGTCAGATGAATACCTGTTAGGAAAGAACAGCTTAATGTCTTACCTTTTGATTTCTATTTTAAGAAAATTTCAATATAAAATGACAGCTGTATGGTCCTGGGATAGCAGATTAATGGTAAAAAAAATTAAACTGTCGAATTATTTATTTTATCATGTCTATAATGCATTTCAAAACTTTAAATACGTTTTTCTCAAAACACGATTTTTCAAAAACAGCATAACTCCAACAATTTTCATTTTTTTCATTCGAATTTGTACAATATCTTTAAAATACGATTTTGAAGAGAAATACGTAGGTGTTTTTGATAAACTAATTTAATTATCATTTATTAACAAATGATAATTTTTTTCTTGAAAATTTAACGATTTAATTCAAATACTCGCCAATCACACAAATATCAATATTTTTAAAATCCCCCACGTATTTCTCTAGCTATAAACATGTACAATAAGTGTTTTGTTTTTTTCTAAATCCAAATTTGCAGCAGCTACACTGCGTGCCACAGAGCACCTCAAATTCTACGTGCCTCGCGAAAATGACTGTAGTGCCATCATTTTTAAATAATAATTTTCAATTTTGTTACTTAAATTTACACTAAATAACTGCCTCCAATATTATAATTTTATAACTTTTCTCGTCACAAAAAAATTAAAAACACGTTTTTTTTAAGCCGTTACAGTGGTGTTACCCCTTAATTTATAAAAACAAATAACTAAAAACTTTAATAAAAACATAAGATTTTCAACAACTGCCATGGGCGTAGCCAGGTACAGGCAGGAGAGGGCAGCTGCTCACCCCATTCCTTAATATAAAAATAATTTTAAAATTATTATAACAGATTTTATACGAAAAAAAAAATTATCCTAAAAACGGAGGTATTTCAATTCGTTCTCCAGATATTAAAAACAAAAAACAATTTTGAGGGTGGATTTCAGGGATGCGTTTACCCCTTAAAAGTGATTAATGGCCGATAAAAAATATACGTGTCTTTTATTTTTAGATGTTCACGGTGGCGCCTTTTCGTCGACTTTGCAGGGTATAGCGAAAACTAAAAGAGATAAAACAAATCTGATTGCGCAATCTCAATTTAAATTTTTGAAACAAATTCAAAGGTAAAAGGAATCCATGGCTAACTTAATTCGTGTTGGAGATACAGAGTGTTTTTCAAATTTTGTCAATTTGACCAGGCACTTGTAACTTGCTTGATAATAGAGATAGAAGAAAAATGTAAACAGAAAAGTTTTAGGGATTTTTACGTAGAAGTCAGTGGCGTACCTACATTTTTTCCATTGATTTTTATTTTAAAGTTATAACACAAAGTTGTTTTTTTTTAAGGAAACACCCTGTATATTATATTACTGTTGCAAAGATATTTTAAAGAGGTTTAACAAAATACTACATTTGGTATATTTATCTTTTATCGTTTTGGAAATTGACCATATAAATCTAAAACATAGTACATATACGCATTAAGATTTGGACGCTTATAACTGTTGGAGAAAATAATTTTAAATGTAGTAAATTTTTAAAGGTCTTTAAAATGTCTTTTTAATGGTGGTAATATATACAGGGTATTTTACTTTAAAAATGCTAGTTTATTATTGAATTCCGAACGATGGCTATATCTCCGAAACTATTAAAAATTAAATATATTAAATGTTGTATTTTTTACGGCTTTTAAGGGGACCTTCCTATTGGTGATAAAATATACAGAGTGTTTTATTTTAAAAAAAACCAACTTTGTGTTATAATTTTAAAATAAAAGTAAATGAAAAATATAGGTACGCCACTGAATTCAACGTAAAAATCTCTAAAACTTTCCTTTTCACTTTTTTTCTATCTCTAAAATCAAGCGAGTACCTGGCTAAATTGACAAAATAAAAAAAAAACTCTGTATCTTCAAAACGAATTAAGTTGGCCATGATTTGCTTTCACCATTAAATTTGTTTTAAAAATTTAAATCGAGATTGCGCAATCAGATTTGTCTTATCTCTTTTAGTTTTCTCTGCAAGGTCAACAAAAAGGCGCCACCCTGTTCGTACTACAACCGGGGCCGGATTTAGAGGTGTGGAGGCCCTGGGACAATGAGCCTGTGCGATTTTTGTACCCACAAAAAAATCCTTATCGATCCATATCTAACTTTTTTTCAAAGGTGGGGGCCCCGGGCCAATGCCCCGCCTGCCTCCCCCAAGAAATTTTTATGGTATTATTAGGTTTTATTTGCCTGCCTTCCCCTTGGAAAAATTCCTGGCTACACCCCTGCACTGCGTGACAATGTGTACGTATAAAAACATGCAATTACTTGTTAACTATTGATACTCAGTATACCTATAAAAAATTGTGTATTTGAGCGGCTTCCTTCGATTGTAGTATTTTTGTATTTCGGGTGTTTCGTTTCATAAAAGTGGTGCTTACAGTCAGCATTTACTTAAGTCCTATTTTTTATTGTCAACAATTCAAAAGACCTTTTAAACGGTATTAAAAAAATATATATATCTGTCTCTTTTTAGGCGGTCTCACTTCTTTGCAGCGTTGTCCGACCTGTTTTTATATACGGTTGAACACGCGACATTGATGACGTCATCATTTACCGAAAAAATGTAATGATTTTGAATCGTTGACAACCGTTCACAATTAAAATTACGACTTTAATTCAGTACTAAACTGTGCCACGTTTAATTAAATATTAGTAATTCCATTTGCACACATGCAATATAATCTGGTCATTTTATATGGAAACAAAATCTAGTAACTATGGTAGCCAGTAGTCTTTTTAAACCATTAAATACGTGTTTTATTGTGAAAAACTAGGGGTACTGACTTTTAAAATCAATGTAATACTTTTTTCTCGTTTAGCTGTATTCCTCAAATTAAAGTGTCCAAAGTATTTAGGAAATTTGTCTGGAATGTTCTGTTGGGTATAGTTTTAATGGCACAAAATCATAGTAACACACGTCAGCCTTCTTTAAATAAAAAACTAATGCAAGCTATAATAAAAACTATTGATTACAACTTCCTGGTAAGATTGCATCCTAAGAAAACTACAACACCAACGAATTTAACGGACTAGAATAAGCAAACAGTTAGTTTGTATAAATTAAATACTAGAAATGGGACAAGGAGTTTAATTTTCTACAACTATTTATAGTAATTTCTATTTAGTATACTATTACGACGGTAAAAAATTATTTCCATTTGTTTTAACTTGATAGGAAAATGTATTGTTATACTTTATACATTTTAGATTTTATTATAATATTAACAACCAAGTTAGTTATAAGAAAAAAGGAGCATTGTTAAAGGGGAATAAATAAATATATAATAATAATAAATAAATACTGGTGTATTGATTACATGGATTCAATTGAATTGCATCGCAAGCCTTAGACGCTTATTGAGTAGGTCAAGTGCACAATTTAAGACTACATAATGAAATGATGTTAACGTTTACACAACAAGTGTTTTATTAATATCTAAGAATCTAAGAAAAATTATATACCATGTTTTCTATAAATATGACATTTCAGATAAGTTTGTATTCATCCGTGTTAAAACAAATGGTAACAATCTTGATTTAAAAAATATATTAAAGCCAGATGTGATTCTAACTCGAGTCCATTAAATTCAATGTATAAAACCACATAAAATACACAACACACACAAGTTCTACCAAACAAAAGTAACTTTACCTCTTCATAGGTCTTGCACGCCTTTAAATTGCAACATAACAAAAATAGTCGTTAGTATATATGTATTTATTAGATATTTAGAGTGTGTTATGGAAAAGGTGGACTAAACAAATTTTATCGCGAAAGAACCATGAAAAAGACATTTTTTACAGCGAACTTCACCTTGGAAACATATATACAAAACAAAATATTAATAAATGTTTGTCAAATGGTGGTAAGGCAGGGCTAATAAAAGATATGGCCGGTCAAAGATGGCTGTAAAAACTTTAGTGCTAAAACAGATCATTTTAACAATGTGATCTAGTACTAGTTTAAAAATTGGCAACATTTTGTTTATATTTATGCTACTTTAATGGAAAACATTATTTAAAATACATAGATTATTTTAGACGTAATAAATAATCAATAACAAGAAGTGGAAAGGTAAAAATTAACAAGTACCAGATAAAAATTTCAAGATGGCGGCTAGGCGCCATCTTGGATATAAAAAGTTAAATGGAAACGGGGGTCTCGTGGCACATTCATTTAAAGGCCCCAATAAGTTATTTATAACATTAGAATATAAAGTCAATAACTTCACCTAATACAAAATGGCGGTACTTTAAAAATTATCCAAATACCTGATTTGGTTGGCCATATTTTCAAAACAAATAAAGTAAGATGTACCTTATGAGGTGTTTTTTAAGGCTCTTTAAATGATCTTTTTATTGGTAATACTAGTGATAATATACAGGATGGAAAAAAGTATGTTACCAATAAAAAGATCTTCAAAATGGTTTTAAGAAAATACCACATTTAGTACATCTAACTTTATTAGTTTTGAAAATATGGATATCTAAATCAGGTATTTAGGTGATTTTTAAAGTACCGTCATTTTGTATCAGGTTGAGTTATTGACTTTATGTTCTAGGGTATTTAAGAACTCATCAGGAGCTTTACAAAGACGCGATACAAGACCCCCTTCCATTTAATTTTTTTCCCAAGATGGCGCCCACCTTGAAATTTTTATCTGTCAATTTCACTCTAAAATATAGTATTTATGCATGAATTTTAAATCCCCAAAGTTTTACTTTTTAAATTAATCTGTTTAAAAAATATAGGGGGCATTAAAGAAATGCACTGTAAAAACTATAGAATCTGAAAAAAAAATAAGTAATAAGTGTGTTTTGTAAAAAGTTAAAATTTGTGGTTGAAATGAAGAGAGGAGATATTGCCATTTACTCACGATACTTTTATAAGAAGTTTTTTTGATAAAGTTCGTCTGCTAGTTTATTTACAAAATCCTGGTCTACCCAGTATTAAACCTTTTCCATAACACCTTGTATATGGATATTAAACTTTATTTAAAAAAATAAAAATATTTCTAAAAGCTACCTTTTCCTTTCTGCGTAGCTCCAAGAGAACTTCCTCAATCTCCTCCCTCCAATCCTCCTGCATGATGTGGAATGACTCGTGAGGAGTTTGAGTAAAAGACGAGTGAACTATGTAGTCCAAGTCTTCTAGAATTTGTTCAAAGGAGGGTCTGTTGTGGGGGTCCGATTCCCAACATTCTACAGAAAAAAAAATAGTTTTAAGGTATATAATAAATATAATTAATTAAAGGTTCTATTATGAATATTTTATTTCCCAAATGCTCGGACATATTTAGTGTACTTCTACTTGCGATAAATAAGATGAACTTTACTGGATTATCCACCTTATGCTTTGTACGACTATTAGTCGAGAAGCGAGTAATTAAATATTTTTGTGCGTCTGGACAGCTACTATACTAAACTACTTACCTAATTTTTAATGTCCGCACGCACGAAAATACCTAATTACTAGCTACTCGACAAAAATACTAGCCTGTCTGAACAAGGCAATACGTCTACTAATTTAGTAGAGTAGCGAGTAATTTAAATTTAATGAGTGCGGACAGTATAAATTAGGAGAGTAGTTAAGTGTAGTAGCTGTCCGAACGCACTATATTACTAAATTACTCGCTACTCGACTAAATTACTAGCCATGTCTGAACTAGGCTTTATAGCCCTGACTTATCAGTCCGCGATTTTCATTATTGTGGGTCTTAAAGAAGGTCTATTTCGCTGGAAAAGACTTACTTAAAGTAGCAAATTTTGTTTCCTGCTTTAATTTTTGTTATTTTATATCGGTATCACAATGGTATCACAGTTAAAATAGCTGCGAATAATTAAATACAGTATGTCTCTAAAAGGTGCGGAAAAAATTCTACCAAATAATTCCTGAGGCTAAAATATGACGATCTAACCCAACTTACGTTAGTTCCAAAGTGGATGATTTCGGAGATACCGAGTGTCAAAACTTTATTCTGATTTTAATTTTTTTTATCAATAGTTTTGTTAATAATGGGTGTTTTGTCACAATATTCGGCTAAAGGGGTTTTGGAAGGTAAGAAATATTGGAATTTACTATCAATTTTATTGTAAACTTTAAAAGGCGCGACCTGTGATACATTGCACAAATAAAAATAAAATAACTTTTTGTAAGCCAATCTGTATGTAATATTTAAATAAATTTTTTTACATATTTTATTCAGGCTGTCTCAGAATACAGAATCGTTAAGAGTGTGTGTTGGGTAATTTTAAGAATAAAAGTTTAAATAAACGTATGTCCTAAAGTTTTAACTTTTCAGATACAGAGTGGTAAGAAAACTTTATTTTTAAAAAACTTTACCACCTTGTATCCGAAAAGTTAAGTCATTTAATACATAGGTTTATTAAAAATTTTCTTCTTTAAATCACATAAGTATTTACATTCCTAAAGATTCTTATTTTGAAACACTCTCTAAATTAATCGGATTTAAACGTTACATAGGTCGATTAAATTTAAATGCATTTACTGTTACAATATTTCGACCCTAAGAACATCCTTTACATATATTATTAACATGTACGGCGCGTTTCGAAACTTCCAAGTGTTTGTTTTATCGAATTTAAACCGCAATATTTAAATAATTTTTCCATTTAAAACAGGTACCCGGCAATAATTTATGTGTTTGAATAATAATCTTGTGACATCTGCGGTTCGCTTGTTTCCTGCTTAAGATTAGGACAATAGCGTACTTTGATCTCGCAAAAAAAACGGAAGTACAGACACCTAATCTTATAATTAATTTTTTTTTGCTTTTCTCCGGAATATTAATATTTATTCTTCTGAAGGAAAGCGACTGGTGCAATACTTTCCAGTGTGCATCATAAATAGTTTTAGAGTTAGAGCCTTCCAAAGACCACTTGCTTATCAGTTTATTAGGAGCCTTCTATTTGTTCGGCAAGGTTCCAACCAACTTTTGTAATTCAAATTCTCTGTGATATTAGGTGACCAAAAAAGGGCCAAGGGGTGAGCCGGTGGTATATTCAGTAACAGTAGACGCGCTAGATTTCCAAATTGCTTTCGTCAGACGGTCTAGGGCAAGAACGTCTGCTGCTGGGTCACGGTTGGTTCTGGTTGGTTAAACCTTTTTTTAATTCCTTAATAAAGCAAATAAAAAAACTATCCAGAACTAACCATGACCCCCAAAGTGACAGTTTTGTATGATCGTCTGTTGTGCTTTAAACCACCGCGGCGAAAATCCGGAAAGAGCCGAAGAGCTGCTGGAAGTCTAACGAGTCGGCTGTTACTGAATATGCGAACTGGTGAGGCGACCGCCTCAGGCAGCATGTTTAAAGGGGGCAAAATGATCCAGTGGATTAATTTTTTTTGTCTTCAAAAATATAAGTAAAGGAGAAAAGAAGATCAATGGGGTGAATTGAGTCTTTACAAGTATAATTCAATAAATAAAGGTGGGGACCTTTTTATTGCTCTTTAAATTTTTGAATCTCAAGTTTAATTTCCTTGTAGGGGCGGCAAAATTGTACCTGCCTCAGGCGGCACTTTTCCTCGTGCCGGCCCTAGGTATGAACAATAATCGGAAAGTCTAACCCAATCAATCCGATCATTAACTATTCTGGCTTTATCATTGTTTTTGAGCGTGAATAAAAAAAAATCCGGGTTGTGTTAATCAGAATAAGTATTTCCCAAGAGGATTATTGATTGATTTTGACATTTAAATTTTAACCTGCCAATATTTAACACGTTATATGTTGTGTATTTTTATTTTTTCTTGTATTGTATTTCTGTTCCAAAATATTGGATACTACAACGAATTTAGAGTCTAGGGCCCTTTTACATATCTACTTTTAAACAGGACAAATCGATAATTTCCTTATCTTATTCCTAAATTTTAAAAAAATATATTCCCAATAAGGCAGGAATTTTTCGATGTTAAATAGCAATTAAGTTTTGACAATTTTACAGCAATTAATTAGGTTTTGCAATTATATTTACCAAAAACTTTTTAAAGTGAAAGCATAGATTAGTATAGGGGTGGCTAGTTATTTGTGGTGAAAGATAAAACCAAAAGTTTAAAGGAATTATTGGGTTTCTCGTATCCAATAAATATGTATGTTAAGTCAATACCTTAGATTATTATAGTGTGCTTAAACTGTAAACAGCTTTTTTAATAATTATTATTAATAACCCCGTGCCGCCACCCATAAACAAATATAATATTTTTAAAATCTGCTGGCAAGTAGACAGCCTTGCCATCAATTTGACAGCATATCTTCATTCCAACTATCTTGTTACAATATTTTCGAATTATTTTTTTCAGAGAGACTCATATTTTTATTCTTACCCATTTTTTAAAGTGATATTTATTTTATTAAACTAAATAAATGGTTCTTTCAGCATAAAACGGTTAATTTATAGCAGCGGCACTTTATAAAAAAACTACTGTTCAAATACTGACTGAAATATGTTACATTAATCCTGCAAGAACTTAAAATTTGGCAACACGAGGTTCCAGAATTACGAAATGTAGGATATTTATTTAAAAAAAAAGGTCAAAAATAGTTTTCTAAGCCTACAAACATATTTTTTAAAGTAGAAATAATGACCGTACTCAAATTTTTTAAAAGTTAGCTTTTGGCCGGAATCTCACAAATAAACATTTTGTTTTTTAAATCATTGAAAATATATTTTTATACAAAAATCCAAGATAGTAAAAATGATCATAACAATAATTTTTGTAATTATTGTCAGGTAAAAACCTTTAAACTTCACACAATATAGGGGAATAGCTTTTAAATTAAATTAATAAATAAGTAAATGAAATTAGTAATAATGAGTTACTTTACTTACTCTCCATTAACTCTCTCCATGGCTGTGGACACGTAGTTGGAATGGGCAAAGTTAATTTATTGACTGCCACCCCGTAGGCCACCGCTAACGTATCTATACCCTTGTAGGGTTGTTCGCCGGTCAACAACTCCCAGAGTAGTACTCCGTAGCTCCATACGTCGCTCGCTTTCGAGAAAGTGGAGTTTTTATTACTTCGGGTGCCATCCAAGCATACGTTCCTAGAAAACAAAAAATGCTCGGAAAAATGTAAATTAAAATGTGTTTATACGGGATTTACACTGAATATAAAACCAAATTAAAATAAATAAATTAAAAGTGACAGAAAGAAAACGAGAAAGAGACATTAGATGAAGTTGGTACTCTTGACATTGTTTTTACTGCTTTGAGGTTGTAATTTAGGTTGAGTTTACCACGAATATTCATACCGCCACATATGTATGGGAGCGGCGCGTTAACCCAGCCAGTCACAAAACCATAAGGCCCCTTGACATGTTATGGGGTTGGGCGGGTTTTGAAACTGTAAACTTTAGGATTTTCCGCACGTTTAAAAATTGCACGCAAAATATTGTGGTAAACTTGTTCGACAAAAAAATGACTCGTTTGCCCGGTTCGAAACCCGAAACATTTAACGTGAATGCGTCGCTTCCACATATGGCGGTATTGCGGTATGATAATTCGTGATAGACTTGCCAAAAGGAACCTCCTAAAAAGGTTTTAAAAGTGTTATTATAATAAAGGGAATTCCATTACTGACCCAGGGACTATGCCTGCCTTATCATTTTCTGAGTGGCAGGCATGGCTTGAGGTCCAGGACTGCCACTGCTTTAAATTTGAACCAGTTTTTAGCTTAAATTAAATTTAAATGAAACAAAATTAATAAATTGTTTCCGACTGCAAAAGTAAAAATAGGTCCTAACTATGATGTTAACCATCAAAACCTAAATTACAAATAACCCTATGACCAGGAGATTCTTTAATTTTTGTGTAAAACCACCTTAAAGCACGAGAATAAAATGCAAAAAATAAATAGGTTGGTTGGAATTTAAAAGAACAATATACAGTCTTTAAAAGACTAGAGTTCATTTTATAATTGGTGTTTAAAAACGAACTTTTTGGTATTTAGAGATTTTTGATATGTCTAATTGATTGTGATATCAGCATTGTTGCCAAATTTTAATAGAATGGCGGTGTTGTCATATCTCGGTAACTGGTAAAGATTAAATTTTGAAAATTTGGAATGTTACCAAAGATGGCACGCTCTTTTTATTACAATTAAAATAAATTGTGCATTTCATTTAAAATACCGAAAGTATTACATTTAGCGCAAAACTGGAAAATCTGGCAACAATGACAGTATTATTATTCAATTGTACTTGCCCAGAACCCGTTAAATTCCAATATTTGTAAACACAGCTTAAGTGGTTTTAGAGATATTTAAACGCATCTAAACTTTTCACCTAAAATGTAGTGTTGTCATATTTTAGCAGCTAAAAAAATTAGAAAATTTGTGGACTTACTAAATTTAGCCTGCGCAATTTATTTCAATGAAAAAAATAGGACATGGCATTTAAAAAAAAAAAAGACACGTGTTGCACAAAACTGGGAAAACTGGCAACGGTGCCGATATTACATACTAAGTCTTCATGTCAATACCGTCTAGATACCAAATTTGGTAATGTACCTTTAGCGGTTTTAAATATATTTAAGAGTTGCAATACTTTTTACTAACCCAGTATACCTTTAAAAGTAGTTCCCTGATTGTAATTTACAACAGTTTAAATTTCCCGTTTAAAACTAACAGCTAATTTATGTCAAAAAAAAACACATTTTCTTTTTTCTTTTGAACAAATTTCTTTTTGAATTGTGGCACTTTTCTTCCGGAGGAGTGATTTGATGTATATCCCTTACCTGCTTGTGACATCCTGGTGGTCTGGTAAACTTCTCTGGCTAAGCCAAAGTCGGTAATTTTCAGAGTCTTATATAGTAAGTCGTCGTTTTCGATCGCTTCGCTTAGTAAGACTGAAAAATAATATAATAAAAAGTTAATGTTTTGTATCAAAAAAATTGTATTTGGCTTATTACTTCAGTAAATTTTGAATCATCATGCAAATTTATTATTTATAAACAAAAAAAAAACATTTACTTCACGTTGGTTTATTCTAAGCCCTAAACTTGCATACTGCATATTGTATGCGAGTTACCCCTAATTTTGCATGGTTCTGTTATTTTCCGACCTTTTTAAGACTATTTTACTATAGAAAATGTTATAGTCCGTCCAGTTGTGATTTAAAGCTCTGTCATAAAGTTATCAGTAATCAGTGGCGCTCTTTCGGATTAAAGTTTACTGGCAATACTGCTGTCAAACGAAAAAACACCATATGTGGTATGAATTATTATATGCACATACGGCGTTCTTCGTTGGATGGTAGAATAGACTACTAGTAAAATTAGCATACACTTATCGATTTCTATTATTTAAAATTATTATAATCATATTATTATACATGGCGTCCAAGAATATGTGGGCAATTTACTCCGGATTCATATAAAACACATATAAATAATGTGACAAGTTCCTATAAAATCTTTTCCTAAAGTCCATTTTTACAGAGATATGTGTGTGCCCTAAAGGGCGCCACTTAAATCGTTTTATTTTTTAATAACTTTTAAAATACTTGATATAATAAACTATTTTTAATTTGCTTTCATTACTTTGCCAGGGACGGACTAACCCAATTTTTTATTAAATAGGGTTGTATTTAATAAGTTTGTTGGTCGGTTCGCCATAGGTTCCCTCATTTATGCATTCTCTAGCCTTAATTATAGAATAATATGGAACCCTCCACAATGCTGCAACATTATTTTTTACTCTCGGGAAAATAAAAAAATCTTTGATATATTTTCATCGAAAACGCTTTAATTTATAGACATCTAACAGGGGTGCCTTTATTTTAGCTAAGGATTTAAGCTACCCAAAAATACTTATTTCATTTCTTTATTATACAGGGTGTAAAAATAATCAACACTATTGTGTAAGGGTTAGTTTTGGCAAACTAATGAGGGTAAATGTTTCACAAGGATACCATTTAAAAGAGTCCTTTCTTGTATTTATCGTATTAAATAATATTTTATTATACCAAGTACTATAAAGGTTATTCAAGAAAAACCAATTTTTAACAGCGTCTTTTAAGTGCACATATCTCTGTAAAGAGGTGCTTAAGAAAAAAAAAGGATCCGATAGATTGCCCACATATTCTTGGACAGATTCTTATTAAAAAGAAACATTAATATGGTATATCATTTGTATTTCCCTAATTCTACGGAAAAAAAAGACAACATTGACTTTCTTAAATACAGAAATGCCATAAATATTGTCCTGATTAGGCTTACTTCTCCTTTTCTAACACAATCACAAATTCATTTTATGTTATATATCCAGGATTATTAAAACGTAGCAATTTCTTACTAATAAATAAAGAAATATTCATTTTTTCTGACCTAAAAATACCACGACCTAATTTCAATTAAATTAAAACCTTCTTGCTTTATGACCCGGAGCGTTTCCTGCAACCATAAAAATTCCATCTCGTTCGGTTGATATTTACTGCCTTGAAATTATGTCAACAGCGATATTTTATCCCATAGTGCTGGTATTTAAAGTCTCTCGAAGTTGATTGCGAACGCCAATAAAATGTGTTCAATATTTTATCGGCTTTAAAAATAACAAACTAGTCGCGAATTTTTAAAAACCGCAAGAAGAAAGGTATATACTCGTAAACTTTTGCATAGGTACAAACGAATTAACAAACAAAAATCCTATTCAATCATCCCAATGCGAAGGTTGCGTTTGTTTTGGATTGATTAACTTCACTCATCGTGGACCCGTTTTTGCAATATTGAGAATTGGGTTGTTTTCCAAATTTAGGCGATTTCTTTGTTTACTTTTTATTTGGGCCATTGATGAAAATGTCAACTTGCACAAATACGAAGTGGCAAATAAAATTAAACCCTTTATGGCCTCATTTGTTAATTTCGGGTATTCTGTTTTTTTTCAACTAAAAGGTATTTAAATTGTCAGATTTTCTTTAAGCTTAGTTGTCAAATTTGTCCCGTTTATAGCTGCAGTTAAAAACAGATTTAAGATCCACCTTTGCCCATATCTCTTGCACATAAGAAGTATTGACACAATTTTTCTTTCAAATTATTTAACACCATTTTTATACTAGCTATCTATGCATTGATGTTTATCTCATATCCGATTTCTTCATTGAAAGACTGTGTTAATGAAAATTATTCAAAAGTTTTTTTGATTTATAGTCGATGACCAATCATTTTTTTTTTTTTTTTTGTAAAGCCATGGATTTTGTTTTTTGCAGTGATGACATTTTTATCCTGCCCCTAAAGACTTTTATTCAAAATATTTAACTGCTCAAATAAGTCGGAAAAAAGCTAATTTTAAGAGGAATTTCGCAACAAATGGCATGCTTGCCGCACCACTTGAGTCACACGTGACTCGCCGAATTCGATGTAAGAGTCGGTAAACTGCGCAAAAAATCTTAAGATTAAACTGGGGTTTAAGAACTAAAAAAATAAAAAGTTTATATTAGCCTTGTTTCCTTTTTTACTAAGATTGGTGTAAAACAGGAGTTCCCAGCCAGGGCGTAGAGACACCAAAAAAACGGCTGGTGCATGAGGAGCAAGGGGAAAGAAAAAGGGATTAGTTAAGGTGCATAACACTTTCGGTCACTGGAACGCCATAAAGTACAACGAAATGTTCCGGAGCTACTCGGAAGCGCTCTATATGCGTCACTGGAAAGCTACTCTGATGATAGCTCTGGAACCCAGAATCAACCAACTGGTACAGAATCATACAATCTCATGTGTCTCATAGGTACCAGACTTGTTTTATATATATATATTTTTAGGTTTGTTTATAAAACTAACAATAAAAGTCGGGGCGCATATCATCAATAAATGTCCATATTTGAAGTTATATGTGTTTAAGTAAAAAAATAATAATCGGTTACAAAGGATATGGCATGAAAGGGAGGGGGGGGCCTGCCTTATGACCGCCTCTGTTTAAAGCTAGAAAATAAATTAAAAGAATTCCCTTTTAAATGCAATAGCGTGCGCGCAGTTTCATATTTCTAAAAATTAGTTTCTTTTTCATGTAAGAAGAATGTTTGCTGTTTCTTGCAGCTGTCTCCTATTTTCTTGAATATTTTAATATTATGTAATAATATAATAATGTTTTTTTAAATACCAACCCTAAAAAGTAACTTAACACACAAACGTTTTTGTTGGTTAAAATGTATGTATTAATAAATACAAGTTGTGGAAATGTATTTGTGCATTTATTTTATATTTAAAAGTTTTTTGAAATAAACTAAAATGGAACCATAATATCCTTTTTCAATTGCAGTGAAAAAATACACAAGAACACTTGTATACTGTAGAGCAGCTTTACAATAAAAAAAACAAGAACCATTTCGTCAGTGGTAACTATTTAAAAATAAAACAAGATTTTAAAACAACAATAAATATACCAGCCTTAATTTATAAATGTTATAAAAATGATCCGCAATAATGTTATTTATTAATCGCATTATTATAATCTTACAATACCACAGATAAGGTAAGGAATTTTAATGTGTATAGTAACTTTATTTACTATGTAAGTCCCATTTAAATAGCGACATGTCAATAACTTATAGAAAAACAAACATGTTTCGCAGCAAATAGTGAATATTTCCGCACAGACATTTAATTCTCTAATATTTAATATAAAAGGTTTGAATTCGGAAGTATTTCGAGTCGTCATCAGGAAAATACTGAATCAGTATAACCTAAATATAAGATGTCCGTGGCCGGTAGCTCACCCTATAACTGTTTTATTTTTTAATATATTAAAACACAATTTAATACGTAGATACTATTCCACATAAATAGACTTTGTTTGACGTAATCAGTTTCCCGAAAACGACCTCAACTTTCCTATTTTAAATTGGAAACCCGGTATATTGTTACCTATTTTAATAGAAAATGACATTCCGAGTGCAATTACACATTATTTTATTACACTTGGCCAGATGTTATATTTTTTTAAGTTTATCTTTTTAAAAGTAAAAAAAAATACAAAAATTATAATAAATCCAACCAGTTCGTCACTGTATAGTTAGTAGACCTCCTAAAATAAAAAAATTAGGATTTATATATAACTCGACTAAAAAATATGTTAAAATTTTTAAAACTTTTTATATTTCAAATTTTAAACATCGACCTAAAATTAAATCATTAACAACTTGTTCAAACATATATATTTTTTATTTAATTTTTAATAATTATCTCCCGAACCAAAGCTTATAATAATAATGATGAGCAGGGGTGATTGCCAAAAAATATTTTTTAATAATTACAATTTTTCTTCACGTGTCCAACTCTTTGGCGATCACTGTATGTTTAGATGCAGAATATGACCTTAAATTTTCTTACCCACTTATTGTAACACCCTATAAAATTATTTTAACAATATTTAAATAGATAATTAGAAAATTGATCTCTATACTTTTTACAATGGACAACCTGTAGACTAAGGTCACCGCCCTCAAAAAGTGTTACCGTCGATTCAAGTAAACATCGCTAAAATGGAAGTGCCGTTCTTGCCATTTTTAGCAACTGTATTAGTCCGACGAACATAATAAAATAGTTAATACTCCTGCGGGTTCGTTGATGAGGAAACTAGTTCTCGCGGGTAAGTTTGATCCATTTTTTATTTACTGGAATTGCTTATAAACAAAACAATAAAAAATAAAAGGAAATTAATAATTACGTCCAGTAATTAAACAACAATTTAATAATAAATTTGCATATACTGTTTAAGGTTTTCGCGGCCATCTTCTGCTAAACTTATGTTTTTGGGCTATTCGGCCGTTGTAGATTTTGTTTCTTTGGCGTTTCGCCAGCGCGAGTGGTTGGCATCCTCAGAAGGTTCCTAGTAGACTACTTGCGTTTGCTTACTACTGTGTGTAGTCTGCTAGGAACCTTCTAATAATGCCAACCACTCGCGCTGGTAAACAAAATCCACGACGACGGCCAAATAGCCCAAAAACATAAGTTTAATAAATTTGCAACTTCCTGTATAAGAAATACTAAAAATATTTTTTTTTCAAAATTTTAATACGGATTATTTCTACATACAATTTGTAGGACCGGAAAATCTTTTGAATAAATATATATTACTAATTGTAAATCATGCAACATTCACAGGTAGTTAAAAAAATATTGTAAAAATTCAGGAAAATATTAAAGCATGTATTTCGGCATATTGAGTGATCAAGATCTAATTTTCATCTTTTTTCTATTACAAAACATACTTAGGTACCTAAAGTCCGTCCGTCCCTTTCCGTATGTTCTAATGAAATTTAAAACAGTAGTGTATGAGCAAGGTGTGCATTTTTGACATACCAATAACAACTTGACAATGTGACAGCTGGGCGCCATATTGAAGATAAAATTAAATTAAAAGAGGTCTTATGGCACATCATTTTAAATCTCCTGACAACTACTTTATAACCCTAGAATATGAAGTCAATATCTTCACCTATTACAAAATGGCGGTACTTTAAAAATACCTAAATACCTGATTTGGATGGTCATATTTCGAAACTAATAAAGTTAGATGTACTTAATGTGGTATTTTCTTAAAGCTCATTTAAAGATCTTTTAATGGTAAAATAATATACAGGGTTCTTAAATAAAAAAATATGTACTTTTTCTTCTACCTTGTATATTACTACCAGTATGACCTTTAAAAGAGCTTTAAGAAAACACCACATTAGGTACATCTAACATTATTAGTTTCGGAAATATGGCCATCCAAATCAGGTATTTTGGTAATTTTTAAAGTACCGCCATTTTGTAATAGGTGAAGATATTGACTTCATATTCTAGGGTTATAAAGTACTCGTCAGGAGCTATAAAATGATGTATCACTCGACCCACCTTCTCATTTAAGAATTTTGGGGTGGTGGGCCTGGTGGTTAAGGGGTTAAAGGGGCGCCGTCCATTTATTTGTAAAAAACGTTCCCCCTCAATAAATATCTTGACGTGTTTCGGCGATTTTCTCAAATCTGTCTCGTTTCGAAGATAACTTGAGTGGAAAGTTTTTAAATGAACACCCTGTATAATGGTAGTACTTTTATAGTTACCTGAATAACTAATTTGGATGGTCATATTTTCAAAACTAATAGGGGGCGTCCGTAAATTATGTGAAGCATTTAGAGGGGGGTTAAATCTCATTGTGGAGAAAGAGAGGATCTGGGCAAATATCACGCAAGTTTTCTTCCGCTAGAAACAGGAAGAAGTTAAAAGTTACGAGATTTGGGCAATTCCTTCCAGAAGAACTATGCGTGTTTGATGTGAAAGTATTTGGGTCGAGGATCTTTTTGTTCTTCAAAATTGTTTTCACAGACACAAAATCAATCAATTTCGTTTTGAGAACTTGTGCCTTCTTTTTATTCCTATTTATTTTGGGGTGTCTCTAGCGCCCTTATATTACAAACTAACTTTTAAAAAAGCTCACGTGAGATTGGAGAATGTGGGGCGGGGCTTGAGGAAAATATTACGAAATCTCATCAGAGGGGTAGAGGAGGGGGTCGGAAAAAACGCCTCACGTAATTTATGGAAGCTGGATATAATAAATATGGTATTTTCTAAGAGTTTTTTTAAAGATTAATTTATTGGTGATACAATATACAATTTGTTTCATTTGTTCATTTTAAAAAATTATACTTTTTGTCCCACCTTGTATATTATTGCCAATATTACAATTAAAAAGATCTTTACCAGAAGTTAAAGAAAATACAGCTTTTAATTATACCTGGCACTTTTAGTTTCTGAAGACGGCCACCCAAATCAGGTATTCATGTAATTATTTAAGTACCGCCATTCTGTACTTAAAGTAGGTAAAAAAGACCTTCCCCTTCTTCAAAAAATTGAAAAGCAAAAAAAGAAAAGTCGTCCCCTTTTTAATAATATTAAAGACCAAGAGAAAAGCTCTTTCCCTTTTTCATAACATTCAAGACCAAGAAAAAAGTGTTGATTGATTTTTCAATTTTTTCTCGTTCGCGGGGTCCCTATTAAATGCGGGCCCCTAGACACTTGCCAACTCTGGCCCTAGGGAAACGTATTGACTTTATATAAGTACTTGTCAGAAGCTTTAAAATAATTTGCCACAAGACCCCCTTTTTATTAATTTTTTTCAATATGGAGCCCAGCTGTCTCATAGTTGTCATTGATATCTCAAAAAAAAATGCAGACCTTGCTCATATACTACCAATACAAATTTCACCAGAATATACCAAACGATTTAGATTTTAGAATATGGACATAAGGTTCTAACTGTATAATAAACTATACAGTGTCTTCGGAAGTTCTTACTAAATGGAAAACATTTTAATTATTAACTCTATGAAAAAAGTTCCTGCTTGGTAAAAAATAAATTTCCACAATAATATTTGTTATGTCGGTTGTAAAAAGAAACTTTAAAAAAGGGGCTTAATTTTAAATATAATTATATTTACATCATTAATTCAGTACACATTTAGGTAGACATTCTGTATGTAAAGGGTAGCCATTTACCAACAAATGGCAGAAACATATTGCCATGGTAGTTTACCATCTAATAGAGTTAACTAGTTCCAAAGTATACAATCTCCTGTATTACATTTCATAAAAAATAAACGTATAAATTTTATGTAATATGTTTTTTTTTATAAATTTGAGTACTCCGTTCAGAATGTAGTCATGGCTTAAAAATATATATATTGGGATATCTATTTCATTTTTGTAAAACAAGATAGATGGAGATTAAACATTTTGGAACTAGGTCTTTCAGTAAACCTCCATTAAAGAAAAACTAGAGACAACTTACCGTTTGAACTCTTCAGGTCCCGATGTATTAGCGAAATAGGCGCTCTACAGTGTAGATAGTCCATGCCCCTCGCTATTTGGATCGCCCAGTCTACAAGTACGTCTGGTCGAATTTTCCGACCGGCTAGTACCCTGTTTAGGGAACCGCCACGACAGTACTCCAAAACCTTTAGAAAAAGAAATTAAATTTACACAAGATACATGGGGAAAATTTTCTTTTAGCAATTTTTTTAGTATTGTTTTATTATTATTTTTTAAATATTAACCACAAATACTTAATTAAATTTTATTAATAATTTAAATAAACTAATTTTTTCTAATTAAGTTTTTTTTAAAGTGTAAGAATTTTTTTCTCGAAAATTAAACAAGATGTAAAAAGTGCTAAGAAAATATGTTTTACCTGCCTAATCCAAATAGAATAAAAAACATTTACAAAAGTCAGTAGGGTATATTTTTTTGTCAGAAATATTGGCTGAGGTACCATTCGAGACGCCACTGGAGTAGGTAAATTTAATTAGGTTAAATCTAAACGAGCTTTTTAGTCTTAAAATAATATTGTCGAATTTAAATTAAAAACGTGCCAAAATACAAAACCCCAATTTTTTGAAAATACCAGGCCCACATTTTCAAAAAACAGATAACAGATTATTAATAAATTAAAACTATCTTACCAGGCATAAATTAGGCTCTTGAAGACATACCCCCTCCAACGACACAATATTTTCGTGCTGCAGGAGGCAGAAGAGTTTCGCTTCTTTGATGACGTTTTCCATTGTAACCTGCAGGTCCTCGTCGGCGTCCTGTCTGGCAGCTTTGACAGCTACCTCCCTGCCACGCCATTCGCCACGGTAAACCTGAAATAAAATTACATTTATACCTAAGTCAAGCCAGATAGGTACTCTAAAAAATTACAATAATATAGAGACACTCATGCTACTATGGTATTTAAGCTTTCAGCCTTTGTAATTTTTTGTTTGTATGATTGTTTAATATTTCGAAAAACAAAATGGCTTCATCTCAAATTCTAATGGTACATTTACATCTGACATTTATTGCATGATATTTATGTCAGAAATTCCGGCTAATGTAAACCAGAAAAAATGTATATCCATCCACCGTTTACATTAGCCTGAATTTCTATCTGACCTAAATATCATGCAATAAATGTCAAATGCAAACGGTTCTTAAAAGCTATAATAAAAAATCCGCATAGAATATACGGGATGGTTCAAAATATATATATATATACTTTGTCATACATTTTTTTTATAACTTAATATTTTTTTACTTTTTCTTGATTAAATATTTACTTGTTGTGATACTACTTACAAAAACTTTAATGAGAATATTGGACTTTTTATGTGGTTTTAAAAATGTTCCTTTTTTGTATTCCCGATTTTGAACCATCCACCAAAATCAACATTTAAAAAATATTTTTTTCGAAATATTAAAAAAACAATTGCTGGTATAATTACGTCCATTCGGGGACACTGTATATTTCTAGATTTATGTATTATTATTATTATCAGTAGTGTGTTTACTAAACAATGGTATTTATTAAGTCAGAATGAAGTACTACAAATAATGGATCAAAGATATAAACACAAATTACATAAATTTAAAACTATAGAACACTTGGGTAAATTTGAAGTTTAATTCGAATATGCCTTGTTTAAATTAAAATCGTGCCGCAAAATAGGCTGAGCTTAGCTCGGATAAAAATCGAAAGCTGTAAAAATACTTGGGGTATAATGTCGTGTAAACTTAAGCCTCGTTTCACACTTGCCGAACAGACTGCAAAATAATTATATGGTCTTATGAGCCGATTATTCGGTTTCTTAACGTACGAATGGTCCCATAAGATCCCTTTAACTTAGTTAGCGTCGCTCGTCGGTGCGTCACCGGCCATCCGGGTGCGACTAGTGTGAAATGAGACTAACAGTACCTGACAATAGGTTTCTTAAATAAAATGTATTTTGAAATAAAAACACGTTAAACCTCTTCGTTTGCATATTACATTTGCTAAAGATTTTTCATGGAGAAATATAAATCGGACGTCAGATAAAAACGACTTGTTGTGACGATACAAAGCTTCTCTCTTGTTCCCATAGTCAGGCCCGACGAGAGGGCGTTGAAGGCGGTACAAATCACCGGGGCCCGGGCATAAAGGGGCGTCAGCCAGGCTATTTATTATTGTTTACAAATATTTAATTTTAGAGAAAAAGTTATGTTATCTGGGCAACTCTTCAGATAATATGATAAATTTAAAATTGGACGCCGCATTTTACAAAAAGTAATGGATTTAAAGACGTGTTTCTGATTTATTCTTGCCTTGTAAATACGAATCCTTGGTCAGAATTGAGACATGAGGTCGCATTTATTCCTAGCCTTAAGAAGATTTAAGGATAATGAAATAGTTTCGTCAAAGAGTGAATTTTCTGCGAAAAATAGTTCTTATTATCGTAAAAATATGGTTGTTGGTATGTTGTATTCGGAACAAAAATTCTGATGAAGAGAATTTTTTAATTATCTTGCATTTAAAAATTGTTATAAAAAAACGAAGAGAAAAAAGGGAATCTCTGTTTTGTAGCTATAACTAAAAAAATTTTAAAGCCAAGGGAAATTTGAAAACAGATCCTAACAAAAAGAAAATTTCAGTAGGACATGTCCTGACTCCCGGAGTTGTAGCTCCATTATTTATAATTTTAATTGAACGTTGAAAATTGGCTTCCACCCAGCTGTTTTTTTAGTCAAACTTCTAAACGCAATATATTAATATAAAAACAACTAAAATTAATTATTTGAAGACAAATAAAGTTAAGAAGTTGTTACTAGAAAAAATATATTCCTTCTTTCTTGAAGTGTCTAGATGACATTATCTTATTAAAATTGGTGTTTAATATCATTAAATTATAATTTAGTATTGCACACTTAGCGTGGCGTGTGCGGGCCAGCGCCAAAACAGCCGGACAGAACCCAATTTTCAACGTTAAATTAAAATTATAAATAAAGGAGCTACAACTTCGGGAGTCGGTACACGTCCCAATAAAATTTTATCCTATTTTAGGATCTTTTTTACTTTAATATGTTTTTAAATATAGCTACGGGGATTTCTCTGTTTTTTTTTAAATAACAGTTGCAACTTTTAGGTGCGGAATTTTTCAAAAATTACTCTTTCTAATTCTCGAAATTTTCTTACTGAATCCAAAATACCCACAACCGTATTTTTATTTTTTGCAGAAAACTCACTTCTCAAGTAGACTATAAACTAACCACGGGTTCGTGTTCAGAAGGCAAAAATACAACTAAACCCTTATATCACATCTGTGGGTTGGATATATGTTTTTATAAAGCAATGTTGTTTTGATACTTTTTTCTTTGTTGTTTTCTCCTTTTCCTATTCTTTATTTTAAGTTTTGGGTAAATTATGGCCACCATGTTTTCTTTTTGTATTTTAAAATATTTTTCAGCGATAGGAAAACGTTTTTTGTTGTATTTTTACGTCCTAAACACGAATCCGATTTTTTTAGGATTTATCTATTTAGCCCTGAAGGGGGCCCGAGATTTTCAGATTTTTTCAGCTCTCGACGGCCCTGCATATAGTTGCAACAATAAGCAATTATCACTGGCGTAAATAAGGGTGGGAGGAAATGGGGTAAAAACCCCTCTCCCAGGAAAGTTGAAAAATGTTTTAAGGGTTATTACAGCTGAAGGTTGTGTGTGGCGTTTGTAAGTTGGGAAACATTTTTGTTAGTTACATGCACAATAGAACATGTTTTAGTAAAAATAAATCAGATAATTATATATTTTTAGGTAACGACCTTTTTTGCTGTTCAATTTT
The DNA here is from genome assembly GCA_014170235.1 of Listronotus bonariensis. Classification (NCBI taxonomy): domain Eukaryota; kingdom Metazoa; phylum Arthropoda; class Insecta; order Coleoptera; family Curculionidae; genus Listronotus; species Listronotus bonariensis. The sequence continues at coordinate 172,107 of JACEGR010000542.1, forward strand.
TTTTCATCCATTTTGAATTTTGCCATACCAAATTACGCTCAAATATTCCAACATATTGGTGGCTATTTTTTAAAATTTGTTATGTGTCACACCAGTTCCGACAAAAATACAGTTTCTTTCCAGTCTTGCCAATAATTTCCTGTTGTATGCCCTTTCTTGCGTCCCTAACATCGAACCGTATAAAGTCGGGGTTGTCATAACCCTTTTTTTATAAAGGGTGTCCGGAAAGGTTATGTAAATGATAGGGGTGATAAAGTGAGCCAAAATAAGTTCTTCATATAAAAAGTTCTATCGTGCTTGGTTAGGGAGTTATTGACTTTTAAAGTTAAAACAAAAATGTATTATTTTATGTACAGCTTTTGAACCTGTGCTAGAGTATCAATGATATTTGGGCGACTAAAAATCATACTAATGCTTCTTTTCATAGGTAAAGGTGACTTTGAAATTTTTCTTTGAGCGCTTAATTTCTTCATCTTTATTCTACAAAAAAAAAGGTATATCTTATTTAATGCATATCTTGTTTATCGTTCTTTTTAAAATCGCATTATAAAAACATACATACCAACCATTTTATATGTAATAAAAATTCCATTAGAATAATAAAATCATTAAAAAAAAGTTACAATTATTAAAAACAGTCATAAACACATTTTTAATTATTTTACCATATATAAATGATTTTCTTAAATGAATGGATTTTTTTATACATATGAAACGCTGGTATCACAAACTATTATGAAATATAAAAAAAAGGTTGCTCGTAGTGATATACAGTTATGGCCAAAAAATAAGAGTACCTATCAAATTTTAAGTCAAATTAAATTTGCATTACTGTGGGTTGGAATTTACAAATAAAATACTGTGCACCTTTTTCGGCCATCTAATATGTTCATCTGATAAAGTTTATGAATAAATCATGAATGCCTTATTTTTGAAAAATGGTCTTTTTCATTATTGGTTAAAAATTCATTGGTCAAAAAATAAGAGTGTTGCTTTATTGTAGCTGTAGGGACTTAAGGTCCCTGTTTATTTTGATAAAAGCTTTGTAGTATCTTCTATAAACACAACTGACTCTGAACAAGATCGTACCAGTTTCAACAAGATCGTTTGTGTAGCAAAAAGCACTGTAGCCCCAAAGAAAGACATCTAGTTTTGCAATTAAAGAGTCAAAATAAATCTTATGCATTTATAGCAAATGTGCTTAAAAAATCATCTTGTCCTTAAGAATGCTGTCGTTTATTTGCATTACTATGTAATTATTATTTTTTAGAACCATTTGTAAAAACACTTTTATTTTTTGACCACCATAAACTGTATAAAAATTTAATTACTTATTTATAACTATAAATAAGATTATCAAAAAGTAACATGTATTTTTTTTCTATTACTGATGACATATGTTGTTCATACTGGGTTAGTAAAAAGTACTGCAATTCTTAAATATCTTTAAAACCGCTAAAGCTACATTAAACAAATTTGGTATGTGAAAGCTATCGGACAAGAAGAATTGAATAGTAATATCGGCACCGTTGCCAGATTTCCCTGTTTTGTGCTATACGGAATGTCCCATTTATTTTCATTGCAAAAAATTACGCAGGCTAAATTTAATAAGTTTACAAATTTTCAAAATTCTATTTTTACTAGCTGCTAAGATATGACAACACCACATTTTCGGTAAAAAGTTCATATGCGCTCAAATATCTCTAAATTCACCTTATCTGCATTTACAAATTTTGGCATTTAAGGGTTTCTGGGTAAGTTTTTTTGGCCACCACTGTAAGTATGACAGGTAAAACTTTTTGTACAGAAAATATAAGAAAACAGAAATTATTTTCTAGAGCTATTATGTAAAATACACAAAGGGAAAAAAAGATATGGCACTTTGAACATAACGCGCGTATTATTGCAGTCTTCTGGCTTAAGAAGAATTTTCTATTCCGTAATGGCATGAGTATTAGCAAATGACAATAAATGGCTCCCTCTACTTTTTAAAACAAACAGATGAAAAGGTTCTTCACTCTGGAAAACCCTCAAAACCAAATTTGCGAAAAAAATTAAATAATAATAAAAAAATATTTTTAAAAATAACGAAAAATAAAATGGAAGGTTTGACAACCTGAATCTCAAACCCTATCAACTTTTTGACTAAGCTACTTTTCGTAAATCGTTGTAGTACCTATTTGTACAGACCTTTTAGAGACACCCTGTACATCAGCCGATTTTTTTATATATTTTTTAAGCATATAATTTAAAATAAAAATTCAAAATATATAGGGTGTCCGACTATGCTTCGACCCTTTAGACCAAATAAAGTTATACTGCAGTTTTCACAAAAGCCCTAGAAAAAAAAGTTTGGTTGTAACATTTAGTTAACACAAAAACAAAATGGCCCAATTTCCGATATAGGGCAATTTTGATCGTTATAGTAAAATTTTTTAATGAAAACCGTAAAACGAATATATTTATATCCATACTGCGCATGCGCTAACTCAAAAATCCATTAAACCAATAAAGTCCAAATCCGGTAGTATTTGAGGATTTTGTAATTTTATTGACCGTTGATTTCTTCTATATTTATTCTATTTCTATCCATTTTGTTTATTTATACCTCCATATAATTGATACAAACGCGCGAAAGACTGTGGTTTTCCAAAACTGCGGAAAACTACCGTTACAAATAGTCAGTGTAATTCGCAAAGTGCGTAGCTCCATTTTTAGTAATTTTAGAGGAGCATTTTTTAAAACAAAATTTTACAGTGATAAATTAAAAATAATTTAATATGAAAGAATTTTTTTTTCTTTTAGTGTGTGTAAAATTCTGCTTTAAAAATGCTTCTCCAAAATTTCTAAAAATGAAGTTACGCACTTTGCGAATTACACTGACGAAATTGGGTATAAAATGCTTAAATTTTTTATATTAATAAAGAAACAGATATCAAATGGGATATTTTCTCAAAACTTTTTATTTTTTAATGGTGATTTAATAAACAGCGTATTTAATTAATTGTGATATAACTTTAAAAACAGTTAATGGAAAAAATATAGGTGCGCCACTGAATTCTACGTAAAAATTCCTATAACTTTGCCACTTACATCCTATTTCCATCTCTAATAACACGAAAGTTATAGGTGCCTGTCCAAATTGACAAAATGTGATAAACCCTCTGTATATCCAAAACGAATTAAGTAAGCTATAACTCACTTCCACCCCAAGGTTTGTTTCGAAAACTAAAACCGAGAATGTGCCAACAGATTTATTTTATCTCTTTTTGTTTTGGTTTAAAAATTATTCATTTAATTTAGAATAGAAATTAATTGTTTATTAGTTGGGGTGACAAAAAGAAAATATCGTGAAAATTTAAGCCCTTAATATTAATATTTAGAGGCCCCTCCCCTTTAATTTAGATTTTTTTATTTGTACTTTCATTTTTGCGTCAAAGCTTTCTAACTACTTATAATTCAATTATTGATACACTAATAATGGCATTAATTCATATTTTGTTAGGCCATACTTCATTTCAGTTAATTTAATTTTTCATAAAAGTTAAGAAATTGCTAAAGTGGCCACAAACGGTAACCTATACGGTAAAATTAGAAATTTGATAGTTCAAGAAAGATGTTTTCTAAACTTTTCACGAACACTTGGACTATTAGCATTTTTAGAGTTAAAATGTTATCCCGTAAAAACGACAATCTAAGAAACCCAGTAGTCTGCGTTATTTTATAGCAGTCTCAGAAATAAGCAAACATTTTTAATTATTATTTAATAAACTTTATATTAAACGTTTTTTTCTGATGGCGTCCAAAAGTCGGTTAAAAATAAGAAACATTTTTATAGTTGTTAAATAATTAATTATTGCCCAGTGACAGTAATGTGAATAAGTATAATTACCAAAATAATTAGGTAGATGAATTACTTTATTTGGAAAAACCAAGTCACAAGCTTTGAACGTTTTTTTATACATCCATCAGAAAATAATTATTCCTTTTTTACATTTTTTATGCCTAATGCGATCGTTGAGTCATATTAAAATATCAGAACAGCCTAATTTATGTGTTACTGGAAGCTTTATTTAAAACAATTAACTCATTACTTTTTTATTGTCAAAAACTGATGTGGACTTAATTCGAAGAAATCTATTAATTTTGTGTATTTTTTCCTAATTTAGAAGATTATTAATTATTGAAAAGAATAAAATGTAAACATTCAACCCATGTATGGTTTTGTTAAATGCAGTGGCGGCTCGTCAGAGGACCCAAGGAAGGCTTAACCTCTCCATAAAATTTGAGGCTATTCATCGCAATAAATTTTAACATATTGACAAATAATTATGAATTTTTTCTAAAAATGCTTGGGTATCATTACTTTACCATTAATTTCTAATATAAATACATAATATGCCCAAATTAACACTAATACTACTACCATACTGCATTAAACCTATCTCGAAACCGCGAAAATTTGAATACCGAAGAAACCATCAAGCCGAAATGATAAATGCCATACGTAGCAACGGAGGCAAGCCTCCGGCCTATACCACCGGCCGCTTTAAGAAACACAGCTTCGCGAGCCCGATCTAGCAGAGTTGGTGTTCGTTAGTGATCGACGCTCGACGTGTGTTTTTGTTATGGTTTAGTTATTCGGAAAAAATATTTCGGTAAATCGTTTTATTGTTTCTTGGTAATATTTTTTTGTGTATACAACAGACAATATAGCAGGGCTTTTTGGTAATATTAGTGTTTTCTTTCAAGGTGTTTTCGGTAAGTTTTAAAATTTACTTTTAGACCTGTTTTTATAAGCATAATTAAGTACTTGTGCTTATATAATAATTTGAAGCAATTTTTAATAAAACTTTTATATTAGTAGAAAAAAGTATTATTTATTGACAGAAGAGTTCATTTATCTTAAATAACTCAAAGACACCCCTTTTTCCTTGTTTTTGTTTTTTTAATGGTCAGTTTTATACGTATAATTTTAAATTACACCATAAATGCGGCAATACACAATTTTTGTTTGCATTTATGCTAATATTACGTATTTTGCTTTAAACTTTAGGTAAATCGACTTGGGTCGCATAACCTTTTTATATTTAAAGTTTTCACATATTTGCAAAGCCCATTAAACATTTTATTTGTAAAAAAAATTGTAAGAAAATATGTTCTGTAAAAATCCACATTATTATATTTTGGTACAAAACTGTGAAGTGAAGTTTATTACCTTCTTATCGCCATTTTAAGAATTGCAGATAGTGTAAAAATGGTATGAGAAAAGTATGTTCTTTAAAGAAAGATAATTGCAAAAATCTACCTACAGTATATTTGAATAGAAAGTGTTATAAAGTTTGTTAATGGTGTAAAGAGAGTTGGTAACATATAACAGAATTTAAATTAATATTATGTTTTAGTAAATATATGCAGAAACACACAATAAATATACCTATTTTCGCACACATTTGTTACGTAATATTTATATGTCATTTAGCCCTAAACAATTGAATTTGTTTTATTGACAATAACTTTTCTGTTCATCTTATCAGTACTATAAATGTTTTAAATCTATTAATTTCAAAAAAAGAGCATTTTCATAACTTTTTAATAAATAACTTTATACACTAACCCATAAAAAAATATTTAAGTTTTTATTTTTTTAAGTTATTTAAACCGTCTAACGAGACATTAATGGTTTTTAAAATGTGTTAAACCTTAAAAAGAAACTAAATTGATTAAAATAAATTAAAAAAAAACTATTAAGTAGGAATCGATTTAACTACTAAATTTACTACTATAATAATTAAAATAGTGCTTTAAATTAAACTAAGTAAAAAAGACGAACATTTCTATTAACAAGTTATCGAAAAATCCACTATTATTGCCTATACCCAAGCTATATCTTTTAAAACCAAATTTGTTGCCTTATGGCTCAAAGCTTACACGTTATAATCATAAATAATTATTGTTACGTAAACTGAGTCTCACAAGAATATGAGAGTTAAGATATTTATTGAAAAGGATGTCAAAGAAAGAAAAGGAATTTTCAACAGTACTAGTTTACTTTTTCTCGGCCAACTAGAAAAACACACAAATTAAAAAATTATATATGTCCAACACTACGTTATTTTTTAATTTAAAGTATATCTTGTTATACATCGGTAGAGAGCTTATAAAAAGGCCTTTTTAAAAATGGCATAGCCAACTATGGTTTTCATTAAAAAAATGCAAGTTTATGTCGTAGCTCAAAAACGGACGGAGAAAATAATTATCTACAAGTTTCTTATTTAAACTTTTTTTGTATTTCGAATATTAACTGAGCTACAGAAGAAAAAAGATTTTTGGAAAAAACGGTTTTTTTAAAATATCTAGTAAGACATGATTTTTTTGAACGAAACAAAAAGTGATTTTGACTAAGCTCTAAAAATTGCAATTTTTTCCCATTTTACCATGTCTGTAGCTGCAGCGGTTTCTGAGATTCCTTTACAAAACATAAAAAAAACTCACCCTGTATATATATATTTTCAAAGGCATACAAGCCTGCTGGCTTGTATAGCTATACTTTACTCTTTGGCATTTTCTATATTTTTCTTATAACTCTCTCCGTATAGTCCCAATCGGAGAAAAATTTTGTATTTCTAGTTTTAGACCATTCGACCAGTTTTTCCAAAATGCCGATTTAAAATTCAAAAATGTTTGATCCATTTAGCGTTTTGTAACAACTATCCTGGAACACACTGTATAAAAAGCGGAAATGCCAGTTCATGTTTGTCAAATAAACTAAGAAAAAATAAAAATTATATCGAAAAATTTGTTGTTTTTTTTTTTTGGGTAATTCCGAAACGGCCAGTCGTGACTGGTGAGTTTTCTTTTAGGTGGTCAAATTTTTTGAGTAACTAGTAGTTCCTCGCTATACAACGTGTTACTTTTTATCTTGTAAAACAATATATTAGTTTTATAAAGGAACTTTAATAATGTGATGATTTTACTTCTGCCGAACAAAAGTGTACCTATACAAATAACCATTACAAAAAGTATAAATTACTAAAATATTTTTTTATTATACAAACGTTAACAGTTTTAATGGTATGATTTTATTATTATTTTTTTATACAGACATCTTACACATGTGTTTATATATTAAAAATTTGAACCTTCTATCCTTGTGTTTGAAGAAATGTTCATATGGGTAACACAGCTGCCATGTTTTGTGACTTTTTCTTTTAAATGTTTTAGGTATTAACGCCTGTTCTAGTCCATAATGCATTATTAGTATCTACTATACAAAATACATGGAAAACAAAAAAAACATTTTTTATATTGCACCCGCAAATCCAATCAAAATTCTTGTACATATTAGGTTTAAAGAACTGATTGACTTCTTTTCCTCCCTCTTTGGTTCCCTGCCGTTTTAGTTCAGGGCGGGTTTCGGACGTCCAGTTTCTTTTCTATCTAATCGCTTTTCAAATGTTAAAGAACCACTTGCCTTGTTGAACCCATTGTTAAGATAAAAAGCACGGGCAATATGCGATAAAACGACGCAAAGATACAATTCAACACGATTCAATAAGACCCGCCTGCGACGGAGAGAGACAGCAGCATTCAGAGTATTTTGGGTTACCTAATAAAGAAATGGAGGCGAAATGGTTTGTTTAGTTGCCGCTAGGCGGCTACGGCTAGGCGTTGACCCTTTACTATTGTATTTTGCGTATTTGTTCTTCTTCTTTTCGGCTTGAGTCATCTTGCATTTTATTCAGAAAATCCGGTCATAAAAGACACTAACCGTGTGAAGTTTTCGTTGTTTGAATTAATTATTAGGGAGTTTTCGCATAGTAATAAATTTGAATTTTTTGTTTGTTAGGATGTTAGGATTAATTGCTTGCTATTATTTTTTGATTTTATTACAAGTTAGGTTGGTCATTGACCGAATGACCTTAGAGACGAGCCGCGCCTGATAACGGCTGATTTTTTCTTTTAAAACGGAATATTGTTAGGCATAAAAATGCGCAACTTTGCCCCAATTTAATCAACCCTGTACCTCTTACCGTTCCCGAGATCCTAATGGTGCCCCTTAAATTTGTAACACCCTGTAAATAAAAAAATATATCTTACCTTGCAAAACCGCCCACTCCTATCACCTCTTCCAGCGTGAGTTCGTCAAAGCTGATCTTGACCAAATTGACATCCGCGAAAATCGAGTCGACATTGTTAATCTCATCATCGGCCGAGTCATGATGGACCACGAAGTTAGCTGGGAAAATTCCAACCTAAAAATAATTACTTTTGCTATATCTTGGGATCTAAAAATTGAGGCGTTCATTGCAAAAATCCCATTTGTTATAAACTGTTACTTTCGAGAAAAGTTAGAAATAGTATATAACACACCTAGGGTGAGAAGTGTGGGTGTATTATTTGCCGAGCATTTTTATTTATATCCTGAGGCGCGTAGGGATATAATGTGCAAGGTAAATAATAACTTTCTCACCCGAGGTATTTATAGAATTTTTTTCACTGCTAACATTAATTTCTTACTTCTAATTAATAATTAAGTTAAAATCTATGTACCTAGGTGTTTTTTTTTATTATCATTATTTACCAAGGGTGAGAAAGATTAATTCTCGTTAGGGAAATGGAGTAAATAATAACAATTTCTCAGGTTAGCAGTGAAAAAAGTTATTTGTTTATGTATGGAGTTTATGCCAAATCTTAAAGTTTGCTCTCTGATAGATTTGACTACGTTGGTTTCAATGTATTTTTATGCAAGGGACGTAGATATTTAGTTCGTCAACGCATAGCTGGCATAAGTCCATTTTTGAAAAAATTGTCATATAGGGTTTTTGCAAAATACTCCTCAATTAACTTTAACAACGTATATTGTATATGATATTGCAAATGGCTTACTTTGTCTCCGATTTTCCCCGTCCACCATCCTTCATCGCCTGATATTTTGGCATCTTTACTCAGTACAAGCACTATTTGTCCTTTTCTTAAACTTAACTCGTCCTCCCCGTTTCCTTTGTAATCAAATAAAGCTGTGCACAGCCCTGAAGGACGGCCTGAAATTATAGTACCTCTAAATTTATTTTATACATGGTGGACAAAGAAGTTTTTGACATACTATTGTTATTTAATTTTTTATTAAGATTTATAAAAAAAAATCCGATAATCAATTACGTATTTTGAATAACCTAAAAAAGCATTTTGATATTTGTCATTTGATTATTGTTATCAGGTCAAATTTAAAAAATATGATAATTGAAAGAAAACAAATACACATACACATTTAAAAAACATTTTTTATAAGCTTATTTTTTTATTAATTAATCTATCTTGTGGCATGGTCGAGCACAAGAAGTGTTTAATGAGTTCCAACTTAGAGAAGGAGCGATCCTCGGTACTACAAAAACTGGAATAGTTAAGAAATATTTTTAATATCACTGCTACATTTAGAAAATTGCTGGAAAATCCTTTTTTTTTCGTATTGGGTTTTCATTGACTATTCCCGTGACGCAGTTTCCGTCTTTTAACCACTAACGATGTCACCTTTCTATAGCCTGAAGTGCACTGGTGCTGGTACTCTCCAGTGTATTTTAATATTAATAAAAACATAATATCGTCCTATTGCTGCAAAAATTATAAGTCAAAAAAGCAAGTGTCTGAAAATATGAAAAATAAAAAATATAGCTTTTATAGAGGATTCCATACAAAGTTTATTTTCTTGTTTTAAGCGTTTACAATTAAAATAATAATATGTTGTTAAAACATATTAGATATACAGTAAAAACTTTTTATTATGGAATTTACGAAAAAAGTTATTCATTATAAAAAGTTTCTGCATGGTCCAAAACCTAAAAGGAACCATCAGATATCAAATTGTATTAGTCCTTTACGAGGTTTGGCCAAAAATGTAATTTTGCAAGTACCTCTATTTTTGCTAATATCAAAAATTGTTATAAAGAAAAGATGTTAAGGATTAAAAAATACTTCTAAATATGAAATTTTGTTTATTTACCAAAAAAAAAATTGATCTTTTTTTTCTGTGATAATAATGAAAATTTAGGTTTGTTCATAACATTTGATGATTATAAATAACATAGGACCGTTTTAAATAAACTTTTAAAGTTTGTTGTTACCAAAACAAGTAATGTACAAACTTAAATTTTCTTAATTTTCGCAGAAAAAAAAATAAAAACAAATTTTTGGAAATGGTTAAAATTGCATATTAAGAAGTAATTTTTAATTCTAAACATTTTTTCTTTTTAACAATTTGCGATAGTAGCAAAAATAAAGGTACTTTACTCTCGAGCAAAAATTAAATTTTTGGCCAGGCCTCGTAGATGGCTGACACAATTTGATATCTGATGATTGTATTTATGGTTTTGGACTACGCAGACCTTTTTATAAAGAAAAACTTTTTCATAAAATTAATAATAAAAATGTTTCCCATATATGCCAACTTAAGTAGACACACTGCATATCATATAATTGTTGGATAAATAAAAAGTAAAAACAAAAGGTGACTTAAGGTTCTCGCCCACTTAGACGAAGCGTCGCGTCAAGAGAAAATTCGCCGATTGGCTTTACATGTAATTAAATCGAACTCCGCCAATATAAGCGGTGCGGCGCGGCGCGTCTTTATTGGCGGGGTTCCATTTAAATACATGTAAACTTGTCCGGAGCAATTTTGACTCGTCGCGTCGCGCCGCCTAAGTGGGCGAGCACCTTTAGTGGATTTTGCAGCAAGCCGACGATATTTAAGTATTGATTTATGATAATTATGTAAATATTGTATAAATTTTTATTTTAGTATAAAAAGTAAGTGTTTGCGACCAAGAAACAAACACAATATAAAACAGAATAATTTTGCTGCCCTTAGAATCATAACGCCTAGATTAAAAAGATCTTTCATAATAATTCAGTCTAATGTAACTTACCCAGCTGAGTGGAATTTGGCGTCGTTGGGCAGGTGGGGAGGCCTGTGCGCGCATATCTAGCGACAGATGCGCGGTCCATGCGCCTCAGCTGGCGGACGGGCGAGGGGGCGCCCGCCAATGGAGGCATCCGGTGCTGCCGGTTAGACAGCGATCACGTCTACAAAAAAAAAAAACAATATAGTTTAGAATATAAAATCTAAGCCAAACTGATAATATGACCTCTGAATAATTATACTTAGGTCTTGAAATTATTGAATAAATCGATCCTTTTTTGAACTTTACCAAAATCTTTAATTTTGACACAAATTGCAAATACCAAATACATACAGTTCATTTATTTAATAACCTCCCCCTCTTTTATTTTTTAAAAAGATTAATTTAAAACAAAAAAATAACTTTGGGATATAAAATTGATGCATAAATACTATATTTTAGAGTGAAATTGACAGATGAACATTTCCAGATAGCGGCTGGGCGCCATCTTGCAAAATATAAATGAAACGGGGAGGTCTTATGGCACATCATTTTAAAGCCCCTGACGAGTACTTTATAACAATAAAATAAAAAGTCAGTCCATACCCTCACCTACTATAAAATGGTGGTACATTAAAAATTACCTAAATACCTGATTTGGATGGCCATATTTCTGAAACTAATAAAGTTAGATGTACATAATGTGGTCTTTTCTTAAAGTTCTTTAAAAGGTCTTTTTAATGGTGGTACTAGTAATAATATACAGGGTAAAAAAAATCATATTATTAATGAAGCACTCTGTATATTGTCACCATTAACAAGATCTTTACGAAAGGGTCCAACAGCACCCAACTTCTATTTGGGATGCTGAAATTCCACCCTTTAATTAACTTCAATATAAGATTATCATGTTTTTATTTAAGCTTGTGTTTCTAAAACTACAGAGTAAGTTAATAAACGTTTTTATTATTATTATTATTATTTTTATTATTAAAAAATCACATTAAGTACATGTAACTTCATTAGTTTCAAAAATATGGCTATCCAAATCAGGAATTTAGGTAATTTTTAAAGTACCGCCATTTTGCATCAGGTATTAGGTGAAGGTATTGACGTTACATTCTAGGGTTATAAAGTACTCGTCAGGAGCTTTAAAATAATGTGTTACATGACCCACTTTAAATTTAATTTTTTGGCACACAGCTACCATGCCATCTTGAAATTTTCATCTATCAATTTCACTCAAAAATATAGTATTTATGCATCAATTGCATATCTTAAAGTTTTACTTTTTTAAGTTGAAGGGAACGGGACATTAAAGAAATGCACTGTATTTGGGCATCGGCTCCAAATCTGACTAGAGTTATTACCATGTTTGATGATCCTAAAGTAGCAGTTTTTTAATAAACCAGCTGAGTTATTTAAAAATAAAGTCCATGGTGGAACGACCGCGTTGTCTAAAAGGTGGTGTGAAATCCAACAACTGGATGTTTCAGTGCTTGGACAACGTTGAGGGAACAAGGAGAAAAGATGGGTCAAACATCTAATAACCCGACACTCACGGTACTGTGGTACAAATGCGAGAAATTTAGGCAGGGGATTACTTCTTTAAAATTAAAGGGTAGTTTATTATAAGCAGACTATCCACAGATGGGGTTTACTAGAGCACAAATAAAAAAATTATAGTTTTTTGACAAAAAATGATTTTTCTTAGAAATTATGCTGGAAAAGAAAATATTATTCACGAAGAGAAAATGTTGATTTTTTTATACAGGGTTCGCAAAAACCTAAAAACATGATTTTCCTCTAAGAGTAAACCACTTTTATTTTTCATTGTTAAGTAAAATGTCCTTTAGAAAATTTATTTAGAATAAAATTTGTATTCAATAAAAATAATAATACAACATTTTGTTACCTTCATACTTAATTTGGCATAAACGTCTAGATCACATTCCTTTAGAGTTGAAAAATATTGTTGTATATGAAAAATCATGTTTTACGAGTTTTTGCGCACCCTATATATAATACCAACATTTTTTTCGTAAATTATATCTTTTTTACAAGCAAACATTTTTATATAATAACTTTTTCAGGAAAAATGTATTTTTTTTATAGGTTTTTTGTCCTCTTGTAACCCAGCAAAGACCACTTTTTTATTTTTGGACCCATGTTGTTCCATTTTTTTATCTTAAAAACATAATGCGATAGATTAATAAAATTTTGTTGAAAATATTACTTTTATAAAAACACACTTTTTGTATATTTTCATTTTTTAGAACTTGTGAAAGGGGCTGAAGTAGACTACCTCTTATCTATCATTCTTGGCAACTAAATTTAAAGAAAAACCAAGAGAAAAACTTATGCAAATACTTAAAACAAATTGAATAACCGGGTTTATTTAAAACTTTTTCATCTACTTAAAAATAAATAAATGTAACTTATTGATTGTAGGAACTGGGATTTTTTTTTTAATCTATCTATATATGCTGTTATAGTAGGGCAGCCCACGATGCTAAATGGGGATTTACTTGAGTGTCATAGAGACAGAACCATTGGGTTGCAAAGCCTAGATGATAAGAAGAAAAAAATGGTTTATAATGTATTCCTTTTCAGTGGGGGAAGCGGCTATGGCTTTTTAAATATGTAAAAAAATACTGTTATTCTGTAATTCGACTTGTGAAAATCGTTCGAGTCGTATCGGATAATATATTGTTCGTTATCCTTAAATTATTTTCTTTAAAATAGAAAAAATACCCACACTTGAGAATGTTAAAATAACACTTTTCTTTTTAAACTTTGTGCCCTCCGCTTTCTATAAATAACTCTCAAATTGTCAGATTAGGGGAATAATACACTGTTTAGCATGTAATTAACTCACCCTTATCTTGACCTGACGCGCTCGAAAATTTCTGATTTATATATTTTACGATGTTTTTTACGATCGGCTCTGTATACCGGGCTCATATTTGGTGGAGATACTTAACTGTAGTAAATCCCGTCTTGGGATTCCCTACCATTACTGGTTAAGGCGTTTTTAATAATTTTTATTTGGCATTACTCAGTAGTTTAAATAAAAAACTATTTTTTTCCAGATAACTATTAAAATAATTTTTTATACTTTAGTTATAGTGTTAACATGTAAATTTAACAGCAGAAAACTTATTTATTAAGGCGTTTTTAATAATTTTTTATTTGGCATTACTCAGTAGTTTAAATAAAATACTCTTTTTTTCAGATAACTATTAAAATAATTTTTATACTTTAGTTATAGTGTTAACATGTAAATTTAACAGCAGAAAACTTATTTATTAGGGCAAGAGTAGACTAAGTAAGCTACTAGTATCCTGTAATAACTGAGTCGTTTATTTTAGAAACCTGTTAAGCAATGGCGGATTAGGGCAAAGTCATCGCCTCTTCAATCACTGCTTTTTCCCGACACTTAACGGCTGTTGTGCACTACCCTACAATTTACGAACACCATGCTTTCATTTTTATGTAACTAATTTTGCGCCCCCCTTTAACCTAGCGCTGAAGCGGTCGCTTCACGGCTTCACGCTTGATCGGGCACTGCTGTTAAATGCACTTTATTAAATTTTTGGTTAACAACAACAAACTTTCTACCTTTAAAATTAATACAGATTTTGGCCTAAAAAAGTAGAATAGTAACTAATAAGTTCTCAAACAGATGTTGTATTAACACTTTAATATTTTGATTTTTAAAAAAATAAATAATAAATATGTTTTGCACTTGATTTGTTTCTGCAATAAAATAAATTATCTCTCAAAAATGCTACCACAAAGTTCTGAGGCTAAAATATGATAAACTAACCCAAGTTAGTCCAAAAGTGAATGATTTCGGAGATACAGGGTGTTAAAAATTTGTTTTGGTTTTAGTTTTTTTATAAATAACTAGCCGACCCGTGCCCACTTCGTTGGACGTTAATTATATTTTCCTCTCGATTTTCCTCTGAACTTTTGTTCAATCACAATAAAATATAGCCTATAGCATTCCTAAATAGCACCGAAAATTAGTCCTTACAAGAAAACAATCAAAGTTACAAACTTTACCTCTTTCTTTATAATATTAGTATTAATAAATATTAAAGAAAAAATCTACTTAAAATAAGTAAATTCGTTGCTTTTTTATTCTTATTTATTTTTATAAAAAAAGAAGTAGTATTTCCGAAGATTAGCCCCTACAAAGTTATAGTTTCTCCAAGATAGCTGACCCGTGCCCACTTCATTGGGTGTTAATATCTGAACTTTTTATTATCATAATAAAATATAGCCTATAACACTCCTGAATAGTGTAACTTTTTGACAGGGCCGTTGAGAGCCGTGGCGAGCCCTGGTACAAATTAAAATCTCGGGCCCTCTTAAGGGCTAAATAAATAAGTCCTGAAAAAAATCCACGATTTTGACGGTTTTCTGCAATTTGCTGAAAACTGGTGGGTATTGGTTTAAAAACGACCACGAATTCGTCTTCGGGACGCAAAAATACAACAAAAAACGTATTCCTATCGCATGTCTGCATCACTACTTTATTCTTCATAAGACAATATCGCTGAAAAATATTCAAATATACGAAAAGAAAACATGGTGGCCATAATTTACCCAAAGCTTAAAATAAAGAATAGAAAAAGGAGAAAACAACAAAGACAAGAGTATCAAAACAACATCACTTTATAAAAACATATATCCAACCCACAGATGTGATATAAGGGTTTAGTTAAACTATTATTAATCTTTGGTTTAGTCTCGGGTTTAGTTCTGGTTAGTAGTATTTTTGCCTTCTGAACACGAATCCGTGGTCAGTTTATAGTCTAGTCGAGAAGTGAGTTTTCTGCGGAAAATAGTTCTTGTTATCGTAAAAATACGGTTGTGGGTATATTGGATTTAGAAAAAATCTAAGGATAAGAAAGAGACATATTTTAATAATTCCGCACCAAAAAATTGCAATTGTTATAAACAAAAACAGAGAAAAAGAGTTCTCAGTAGCTATAATTAAAATCATATTGAAGCTAGGTGAAATTTACAAAGAAAGAAGAGAGAACTAGCTTTTCGACTAGACTATTCCATTATCCTTTAATCTTTAGAAAACTGCTGAGAAAATCCATCAAAATTGCGACTTCTTTTCGGTTTCTTAAGACTAGGAAGAATTGTAACCTCATGGCTCAATTCTGACCAAGGATTCGTATTTAGAAGGCAAAAATAAATCGAAAACACTTCTTTGAGTCCATTACTTTTGTGTGCGTTCAATTTTAAATTTATCATATTAACTGAAGAGTTACCCAGATAACATAACTTTTTCTCTAAAATTTAATATTTGTAAAAAATAATAAATAGCCTGTTTCACGGGCCTTCCTTTAAGCCCGGGCCCCGGTAATTTTTACCGCTTTCAAAGTTTACTCGTCAGGCCTGCTTTCTGATTGTGAAAGAATTTTTATGATCGATTCAGTACTTCTGGAGATTATCGGCTACAAACAAACAAAGTTACAAACTCTACCTCTTTATAATATTTATAAATAATTGTGTAAGTAATGGGTGTATTGTCAAAAATATTTTGCTAAAGTAGGTTTTGGGAGGTGAGAAATTAGAATTTGCTATCAATTTTATCGTAAACTCTAGATGGCGCCACCTACGGTATCTTTAAACTTCATTGTTCTTGGATAAATTACAAACAAAATAACTGTTTATACCACTATGTATGTAATTTTTAGATACAAATTCTTATTCTTCATTATATTTTACATAAAAGGTATTCTTGGTAAAAGTTTATTTAAGCAGCTGTTTTTGAGATATTTGGTTTAAAAAAATAATTTCCATTATGGCCAGTATTAAGCAATACGGGGTGTTTTAGAATTGGATGCTTATCTTTAAGATTATAAATCCTAAGGTAATTTTAGAAAGGAAAGTTCAAATAAACCTATGTCATAAATGTCTTACCTTTTTAGATACAGTGGTATAAAAATATATTTTTTTAAAACTTTACCACCCTGTATCTCTGGTCAGTAAAACGACCTGTTTTACTGACTTTGAGGATTATTTTGGCATGCATGTTACAACAAGACATGTTGGGTAAAGTAAACATTCAGGGTTACCAAAGAATGACCATAAGATTTATTTCAGAAACACATTATAAACCATCGCTTGACTGGTTTCTGCACTAAACACAATTTTTCTATTCAAATTAAACATACACAGGCGCATGATAAATGACTGATTTTTACACAAAAACGTGGGTTTACATAATACAGGGTGGGGAAGGTGAGAAACTCGGCACCCGGAGATTTTTTGGGAAGCTGAATTTAAATATGGCATCGGCGAACAAGGTGCATAGAGAGAAGGTGGCCCAACTTTCATTAGACAGTTAATAGATGTGACGTCAAAAAAAACTTTTTTAAAAAAGTCGTTATTTCTTTAGTGTTTCTCAATTATCGTGTTAAATGTGTTTATATATTTGTGAGTAAATGGTGGATTAAAGACTCTAACAGTTGCATAAACTATAAACCATAATTTAAATTTTAAATTTGTTAAAAATGCAAAACGAAACAGAGCTAATTTTGGACACTCTAGGTCATTTAAGGAAAAACACTCAAACCCGTCAATTTTTAACTTTAGAGGGAAACATTTTTTGTTACTTTCACTCCCTGAACTGCAACCGTCTAGCAGGGGTGAGATTCACCCCCAAAATTTTAAATGGAAAAGGGTTTAAAAGTCTCTTAACCCTGAATACAACTGCCGAGTTTGAAGTCTCTGCTATTATTTCCGTTGAAATAACAGTTAGTCAAAATGTTGATTTTTATTTTTTTATTGTATAATATTAAATTACATGTGTGAGTTACACCCTCGATTAATATCTCATTTTGGAGATAATTTAACCCTTATCATATCCCCTTAGTTTAAAATAGCTTGCTTTTACGGGTAATTTAATATTATCCATTAAAAAAATAAAAATCAAAATTTTGACAAGCTGTCATATCAACTATAATAATAGCAGACTTCAAACTTGGCAGTTATAATCAGGATCAAGAGACTTTTAAAATAAGGTATCAGATGACCCCTCTTTTAATTTAAATTTTGGGGGTGAGTCTTATCCCTGCTAGACGGTTGCAGTTCAGGGGGTGAAAATGGCAAAAAAATGTTTTCCACTAAAATCAAAAATTGACGGGCCCAAAACATTTTTCCTTAAATGATTTGGCATGCTAAAAAATAAGCTCTGTTTCATTTTCAAATGGCCACCCTGTATAATTGAAAAGTGCTGTAAATCTCAATTTTGCTAAAATCTCAGTTGGCTGGTTTTTGAAATAAATTATCTAATTATTAGTCCACTTTGGCCCTGATAAATAAGTATTTTGCTACTAAAAATACTTGTTAAAGCACTTTTTAACGTTTTATGGAAAGTTCTGCTCTGGTTCTTAACGCCTTAAATGAAACAATCATATAAGTAAATATAAATTAAAATGCATTAAAAATAAGATAGTAAATACATAAAATTATCTGACAATAAGTTACTCCCAAACAATTTAAACTTTTGCCACCTTTATGTTATGAAGCCTAATTTTGATTTAATATTAAAATGACACAATTCGTTTTCTTTTAAGAGGATGCCGTAGCACGTTAAATTATTAAAACGCGATTTGCTGCCGTTTTTGAAATATTTGTTTTGAGAAAAAGTTGTACATAGAAAAGTTTATTAAAATGATCCAAAGATTATCGGACAGTTAATTGATTTTTGGTAATGGTAATAATTAACACATTAAATTACCCAAAATTACAAAACCGTAAAAATAACCATTTGTCCCATAATATTGGGATCATTTTAAGAGACTTTTCAATATACAACTTTTTTCTCAAACAAATATTTAAAAACGGCAGCGAATCGCGTTTTAGCTCATTTAACGTGTTACGGCATCCCCTTAACTAATAACAGATAAATTTATGATAAAATACCTACTTACTAATTACTATTAAAAAAGGTAAATGTATGTCCACAATTACTTATTTCATACTGATAAAAAAATACTTTTAAAAGAATTATATTTTTCTTTTTAAAGTGCTAAATTTTAAATTTAAATTTTGTACATAAAATTGTTTCTTAAGAAAAACTTTTAGAGGTGATTTTTTAGTGAAAATAGTAAAAAAATATGAAAATAAGTAAAAAATAATTATTTTCCTATAATATTACCCAGTTTAAGAAAGAATATGACAAGTTGCAATAATACCTAAATTTGTAATTAATAATGCCTTTAGAAGTAAATTACTTAGATGACTTAAAGAGAATCAAAATAGTTTTTCTTGGAAATAAATATATTACTAAATCTCAGAATTTCCTAATTTAAACCACATTTAAAGTATGGGGCTGTAACTACTATGACAACTTAAGGCCTTATTGAATATATGTATACCATTTACCTATTTATGATAAAGTATGTAAGCAGTAATCAAGATTTTATTTTGCCAGATCCCAACTAAGCTCCCCAGAAAACTACCCCCATAGAAGACAGTACCCGGAAAAAACGATATATCAAACATTTCTAAACCATGCAAATAAACTCTAGTTTACTATAAATTACTTAACCTTTTTGAATTGTAAATTTGTTTTTAATCTTTTAAAATTTAAAATTTTTACTTTAATTGTACAGCATTTCTTCGGAAGTTCCTACCAAATGGGAAACTTTTAATTATTACCTCTAAGAAAAAAGTGATTTTTCATAAAAAGTCCTGCTTGATGAGAAAATACATTTCCACAAAAATATTTGCATGTTGGATGTACAGGAGGGCCTAACAAAACTTGAAAGAGTGATTTCTTATATAATTTTATAAAAAAAGTGCCAATAAACATATGTAGGTATGAAGTTACTTCATTTCTTTTTTTTAAGTCGGGATTTTATAAATATCTTAAATACAAAGCCATGACATGAAAAAGTTGTATTTTTAGTTGCTTCATAGGAAAAAAATAAAAACTACCAAAAAGCCAGTGGCATACATTTTTTCTTAATATTATTGGCTGTGGTGTCCACTGAGACGCCACTGGACCCATCAAAGTCAATCTAGTTAGAGCTTTACAAGTGCTTTATACCATCAAACAAATGTATCAAATTTTAACCAAATTGGTTTAAGGGCACTTAAGATATGTATAAAATACCGACTTTTTTAAAAACTTTAAGGCCCTGTATCACAGAAACAAAGCAACTCCAGACATATGTTCATAGGAACTTTTCTCCATAAAACAACACAACAAATCACTCTTTAAAGTTTCATACTGTGGTTAGAAAATACACAGAATATTAATTTGGAAAAGTCTTTAAAAGCCACCCTGTATATCCAACACAGTTATTTTTGGTGGAAATGTATGTTATCAACAAGCAGGACTTTTTTATGAGATAGCACTATTTTTCATAAAGTTAATAATTAAAAAGTTTCACATTTGGTAAGAACTTTCAACGGATTTTTTATTTTTTGTTAATAGCATTACTTTCGCATCCATATATTTAAGAAGCCATATTGCAATAGATTTTGTTTTTTTTAATACCAAGGGTTGAAAGACCTAGGTCAACGCATTGAACACATTTTGTTCAATAAAAATTGTTTAATAATACAAACATCAGATCCCAAAATTGTTCTTTTTATAATTTCTTTTAGATAGTAAAGCATTTGTGTTAACCAAAACTTATTCTAGGAGAAATGCAGATTCTAGTAGAAAAATCAGTTTTTCTGTATTAACCAAAATGTAGGCGTCGTAAAACCCCCTCTAATTACTTAAATACTATTTTGGAGTATAGTTATTATTAAAAAGTCAATTGTCTTTTTTAGATTTATAATATTTCAAATTTGGTTTTTAACAATAAATGCTGTTTTATGTTCTTATACATACTCTTTTAAACTTAAAGGGTTATAAAATTTAAAGGTAGTGTAAATTATGCAATAATTAATAAAAAGCAATAAATAATGTTTAAGGGCAAAACCCACTTCTGTCAAAAATCTGCAGTCCCATTATTTGTTTTGATAACCAGTTTCTTTATCAGAGAGGCAGATAAAACATTAAAATTGTGATATAACACTTGGACTTTTATTTACCAATTTAATACTAGAGACCTTGAATAATAGGTTGCAAAACATTCGTCGCCCATAATTTTCTAAAGAACGGGGCCCGGCCGTAAGCCAGGTGGTCACAAAAACAACACCAAAAACGATGTTTTTTCACTTTCCACATAACTTATAGTCTCTAATCCGAAGATACAACAAACTTTAATTACCCGACCGTTATTTCACAAAACGTACTCTTTTTAGGATATTTTTAAATTATTTATTAGTACTTTTCTTTGCTGTTTTTTGATATTTTGATGTCAAGCTGTCAGAGGTGTCGCGGCCATGCTAGGAGATTCCGAAGTCTGTGTTTGATTCGGAACGTCACCCCTTATTGCTCTAACGTCGGTTTACTTTGTTTTCTATTACGTAAAGAAAAGAGATGTCTGACTAAAAGAACTCATCTGAGATGTTTTTGATAAGTAACTTCTCCGTTTTTGATTAAATTAAAGCCTACCATTTTTTGTTACCGACTGAAAACTACAGTTACTCGGTTCGGCTACTAAATAATAGAGGTCACATGTCACAGTTCTAAATTACACTAAATTAGTGTATTCCATTAATGCCGAAAATTTTTATTTGTATTTTTGAGACAATTAATTAATTAGCTAAATAAAGTCGTTCATAGACAATGTGTGGAAAGGAGACAGTACAAAGGTAAGATCATATACTTACGAAATGCGATTTGCAAATTGCAAAACGTGTTCTGATTGGTCAATTTCTAAAGATTTTTGAATATTTCGTTAGAAATTGACAAATCAAAACACGTTTCCCAAATCTCATTTCGCAAGTAGGTATATGAACTGCTTACGCAAATGCCGGCATGGAAACATTTTGCATACCATTGGCACGGCAGAAAATAACAATTGGCAGGTTAACTCACTGACATTTCCAGTGTATTATTTTATTTACAAAATTTGACCTTGAATTCGCCATTACAAGAAAGCAGTCAGAGCCGGATTATGCCAAAGAGAATAGACAAGGATAGAGGATCAATCGCCGTTTCGAAAAGTGGCACAATTTGAAGAAAGGGTCTGCGGGATGGCAGGGCATGCGCTGCGCATACGCACTCCCAATGTCAAAATCGGCGGTATATTCAAAAACATTGATTTATTGAGTAAATATACATAAAACATTAATAAAAAGTGTAAAATGTGGTTTATACTGAAATTTATTAATATTTTAATGACTAAATATTGGTAATTTAGTGCTAATGGTGTATTAAAATCTATTTGGTAGAAGACTATTTTTTTCTTAGATTGGAATAGGTTAATGTGGAAAAATGTATAGGTATAAATTTTAGGGAAATGAGAACTGAAAATAAAAATCTAAATAGAATTATTTCTTGAAAACTAAACTTTTATTGCGAGATTACTTATTTAGCATAAAAAATGGTACTAAATGTAAAAGAAGTGTATAATTTTAAGAAATATATGAAAATAGCATGCTCAAACTTACCAACCAAATAAATTTTAGATTTATGTTGATCCTATTTAGTTGAAAGGTATTATAGTCTATAAGTTAATATTACCTACTTATAGTAAGAAAAGCGTAGTAGGATTTCAGTTTCCATAGGCCACTGTGCTTGGTCCATTTTATTCGATATCTACATACTTGTTTTTTAGGTATAAGGAAGCAGATAAGATTGTAGGTTTTAATTAACAATGAAAATTTAAGTTTCCACATTACTGGATACCTATTTTAAAATAAAATACTTTTGTAAAAGAAGCTCAAAAATGCTCGTTATTGCAGAAAAAATCCTAATCCTAAACATTTTTTTCCACAAATTTTCAATATTGTTACAGACTTTCAAAAATGTGTTTAGGTTATAGAATTTTAGAGACTTAGGATCATTTAATTTAGTTTGTTAATTTATTTAAATAATTTACCTTAATTTTTCCAAGTTCTTTCATCACTTTCGAAGGTTTCCGAAAACGCCCGAATTATCCATTAATAACTTTTATGCCATCATGTACTATGGAATTTTCACGATATTTCTCGAATATTCTAGATCATTCTTTACTCTTCCACCATACTATAAAAGGGCGACGGGAAACTTCGAGTCAGTCAGTATAAATTCGACTTTTGTGTTGTAAACTTCGAGACATTGACAAGAGTAGATTTTGTCGTTGTTGTAACCATAGTTACGTTCCATTGTTAATAAAGGTATAAAAACGAAGACACGTGTTTTTATACGAGGTGTTTCGGAACATTTGGTGTCAGAAGCGGAACGAAGTTACCCAAGCAAGCCGAAGTGGGAAGAAGAGTAAATGCCAGTTGAGACAAGACAAAGACAGCAAGCAGTTATGGAGGAGTTAAGTGCACTAATTAAACAAATGATGGAAAAACAAGAATCCCTGAAAGAAGACCTAAAGAAAGAAATGCAGACAAGCCAAGAAGCCATGAAAGAAGACCTAAAGAAGGAAATGCAGACGAGTCAAGAATCCCTAAAAGAAGATCTAAAAGCAATGAAGACCAGCCAAGAAAACCTGAAAGAAGACATGAAAATCAGTCAAGAATCCCTGAAAGAAGACATGAAAATCAGTCAAGAATCCCTGAAAGAAGACATGAAAATCATTCAAGAATCCCTGAAAGAAGAAATGAAGAAGGAAATCTGAACTAGTCAAGAAGAAACCAGACAACAAATAGAGAAAATCCAAAAAGACCTTAAACGGAGCCAAGCGGAGATGAAACAAGAACTAAAAGAGAAGATGGTAAAAATCAGAGAAAATCTAAAAGGAGAATTTTATCAATGCCAAGATGAGATGAGAAAGGAAATGTTGCTTGAATTAAAGCTTACAAAAGAAGATGTCAAAGAAGATATAGAAGAAATACAACAGAGTGTGCAGTTAGTTCAAGGTCAAATGCAACAAGAAGTGCAACAATTACACCGAAAAATTCAAAATATAGCCAGTACAGGTGTCGTTCCAGGATGTGGTACTCCAGCAACTGTTATGAAACCACCAACTTTTGATGGAAAGGTACCGTGGGTTACGTACCTTAGACAATTTGAAGCTGCTGCGAACGGCAATAATTGAGTTTACCAGAAAAGGCACGCGCATTAGTGCTTGCCCTACGAGGTGAAGCCATGGAGGTATTAAGAAATATTCCTGAAGAGAAACAAAGCGACTATCAATCAATTGTAATGTTCCTAGAAATGAGATATGGCGAGACACATTTGCAGGAAGTTTATAATGGCGCAGCTGCAGGGACGAAGACAAAAATATAACGAAAGCCTTCAGGAATACGAAGCTGACATCGTACGTTTAATTAATCTGACATATCCAACATACCCAGAAGAAATAAAACAAGAACTAGCCGTGGGTAGTTTCATTGAAGGTCTACGCGATCCAGACATGAATCAGGCTTTAAGAATGGCCAGATTGAAGAAAATATCAGAAGCTCTTGCCTACGCGCTTCAGTTCGAAACAGCCAAACAAACGTCTAGGAGTCAGACAAGAATAAGAAGAATAAACTTTATACCAGTTAAAGGCATACATGAAGCCAGAATCACCCTAGGAACAACAACGTTTATCCACGTCGTATTTGTTGCCGACATCCTGGACGAAGTTATCCTTGGCCTTGACATTATGGAAAATCAGAAGTTTATACTAGACCTTCCACAACGGGTACTACGAACCAATAAAGAAGAGATTGTAATGAGACTACCACGAAGCAGTGAAACATCGATTCGAGAAGTAGTCCTCACGGAAGATGTTATTCTACCACCAAACTCAGAAAGCATCATACAAGCAAGGTTTGAAGATTCAGAAGAAGGTGAAATCGTGTTAGTCGAACCATTAGAAAATTGTCCCTTATATGCTAAAGGAATTCTACCAGCAAGAACTCTGGCGCAAACCAAAGAAAATATGGTATTTGTCAGAATGATGAACCTGAAAGATTTCCCTCAACAGGTCAAAATGGGTGACAAAGTCGGTACCTGTCAACCTGCTACTATGATAGTTACCTATCCCTGTACCACACCTGCAGGGGTCTCCACACGTAAACTACCTGATGCTCTACAAGACCTGGTGATTTCATCAAAATCCTTGTTAGACCCAGTCCAAGTATCTATGCTGGAAGAACTTTTAAGAAGAAATCAAGATGTTTTCTCTTTATCCGAAAAAGATTTGGGTAAAACCAGTGTAGTTCAACATCGAATAAACACTGGAGACGCATCACCGATAAAACAACCACCCAGAAGAATTCCTTTAGCCAAGAAAGAAGAAGTTGAAAAGTTACTTGAAGACATGCAAAATCAAGGCATCATAGAACCATCCCAGAGCCCATGGTCATCTCCAGTAGTCCTAGTTAAGAAGAAAGATGGTTCCACCAGATTTTGTGTTGATTTCCGAAGACTGAATGACGTCACGAAGAAGGACAGTTTTCCACTACCAAGAATTGACGATACCCTAGACACACTAACGGGGTCAAAATGGTTTTCCACATTAGACTTAAAAAGTGGTTATTGGCAAGTAGAACTTCATCCGGAAGATAAGGAAAAATCTGCTTTCTCGACCGGGACCGGACTGTGGCAATTTAATGTTATGCCCTTTGGATTATGCAATGCCCCTGCTACATTTGAACGTTTGATGGAGTTAACACTACGGGGACTAACTTGGAAAACATGCTTAGTATACCTTGATGACATAATAATTCTTGGAAAACATTTGATGACCACCTGAAAAATGTTGAAGAGGTTTTTCAAAAGCTTAGATCCGCCCAGCTGAAGCTTAGCCCAAAGAAATGTCACCTGTTCCAAAAAGAAGTCAAGTACCTGGGGCATATAATTACAGAAGAAGGAGTAAAAACTGATCCAGAGAAGACTGAAGCTATCCAGAACTGGCCTGTACCAAAGAACAAGCATGAAATTAGAAGTTTTCTGGGATTGTGTACCTATTACAGACGGTTCATACATGGGTTTGCCGATATTGCAAGACCATTACATCGTCTTACGGAAAACAACAACAGCTACGAATGGACTGAAGAATGTGAAGCAGCTTTTGTACACCTAAAGAAAGCCCTGTGCAATCCCCCGGTGTTGTCATATCCACAACCAAATCAAACATTTATTGTGGACACTGATGCGAGCAACACTGCTATTGGTGGAATTTTGTCACAGATGCAAGATGGCCAAGAAAAAGTAATAGCCTATTTTAGCAAAGTCCTTTCCAAACCTGAACGAAATTATTGTGTCACCAGAAAAGAACTTTTGGCTATTGTTAAATCCCTAGAGCATTTTCATAAATACCTGTATGGCCAGAAATTCCACCTAAGAACGGACCATGCATCACTTAAATGGTTGCTTCAGTTCAAAAACCCTGAAGGTCAGATAGCACGATGGTTACAACGCATTCAAGAATATGATTTCAAAATTGACCATCGAAGGGGACTGAACCATAAGAATGCTGACGCTTTATCAAGACGACCTTGCCCGGATGATTGTAAACACTGCAGCAGACGAGAAGAACATGAAGATCCTGATGAATTTCACTGCCGAAGAACACGTCTCCAGTGCTCTCAAGAATGGGATCCTAAGATCTTGGCCAAAGAACAACTAGAAGATCCCGATCTTGGAGACATTATCAAACTTAAGACAGATAATTTGGAAAGACCACCATATCAGAAAATAGCCTCCAAGTCTCCAAGACATAAAGGGTACTGGGCCATATGGGACTCTTTGATTATTAAAGATGGCCTATTACAAAGGGTCTGGGAAAGTTCTGACGGCAAAACCCATAAACATCAGATAATCCTACCAACCAAAAGGATTCCTGAAGTATTGCAAGCCTTGCATAATGGTGTAGGAGGTGGCCATTTCGGAGTTATGAAGACTCTTGAAAAGGTTCGAGAAAGGTTCTACTGGCTGGGAAGCCGTGCAGACGTAAAAGACTGGTGCAGAAGGTGTAAGGACTGCGCTTCCAGCAAAGGACCCAAAACACGAAGCCATGGCAAGATGAAGCAATACAATGTAGGGGCACCTTTTGAAAGAATTGCCATAGACATAGCAGGGCCATTTCCAGTTAGTAAATCAGGGAATCGCTATATCTTGGTAGCGATGGATTACTTCAGTAAATGGCCAGAAGTTTACCCAATCCCAAATCAAGAAGCTACCACTGTTGCCGATGTATTATTTCAACAATGGATTTGTCGCTATGGGGTTCCTAGAGAAATACATTCCGATCAAGGCAGAAACTTTGAGTCCGATCTTTTCAAGAACCTTTGTAATCTCCTGGGAATCCATAAAACAAGAACGACACCTCTTCATCCCCAGTCCGATGGTATGGTAGAGCGGTTTAACAGAACACTTGATAACTACCTGAAAATTAAAGTAAATGACCAACAAAGTGACTGGGATAACTGTATACAGCCGTTTTTATTAGCATACCGCTCCGCAATTCACGAAACTACTGGCGAAACACCTGCTAAAGTCATTTTCGGAGCGGAAATATGCCTTCCAGTTGACTTGCTTACAGGACGACCTTCCACCAATAAAGAACCAGCAGAAGACTATGTAAGTCAACTAAGTAAACAGCTACAGAGGATACATGAAGAGGTGCGTACCAAGTTACAAAAAGGAAGTGACCGTATGAAATCCCGCTATGACTTGAAAGCTAACCATCAGGGATTTGTCGTCGGTGAAAAAGTTTGGTTATACAATCCGAGAAGAACCAAGGGGCGTTCACCGAAACTACAGAAGTCATGGGAGGGACCATATAAAGTGGTGACACGGCTTAATGATCTGGTGTACCGTATACAGAAGAGTCCACAGGCAAAGATGAAAGTAGTACATCTAGAAAGGCTAAGCCGTTATCAAGACAGTGAAGATACATGATCGAGACGATCAAAACTTGGAAGGGGGCAATGTTACAGACTTTCAAAAATGTGTTTAGGTTATAGAATTTTAGAGACTTAGGATCATTTAATTTAGTTTGTTAATTTATTTAAATAATTTACCTTAATTTTTCCAAGTTCTTTCATCACTTTCGAAGGTTTCCGAAAACGCCCGAATTATCCATTAATAACTTTTATGCCATCATGTACTATGGAATTTTCACGATATTTCTCGAATATTCTAGATCATTCTTTACTCTTCCACCATACTATAAAAGGGCGACGGGAAACTTCGAGTCAGTCAGTATAAATTCGACTTTTGTGTTGTAAACTTCGAGACATTGACAAGAGTAGATTTTGTCGTTGTTGTAACCATAGTTACGTTCCATTGTTAATAAAGGTATAAAAACGAAGACACGTGTTTTTATACGAGGTGTTTCGGAACAATATTGACAAAAATAAGTGTACTTTCCTCTTCACATAAATTTATATTTTTTAAGATATTTCATATACCTACCACTGAAAACAATTAATATCGAATGGTTAAATTTTTTCGTAAAATTAATAAAAAGTTTGCCTTATGGTACGAACTTAAGTAGACACACTTTATATCTTGGTTTGTACCTTAACTGGGTCAGTTATTAAGTTTTTTAGGTGTTTAGGCTTTAGGCCTTTTTATTTTTTCGCTTTAGTATAATTTTTATCACTATTAATACTTTTTAAACTGATTATTTGTCTGACTTTTACAGTTCAAACAAATTTTTTAAATAGAGAGTGACGCACACAGAAATCCTCTATTGGTTCATTGTGCTTTTACCTCCAGCAAGATATTCATTAAATATATTTTACGGATGTATATAAAATATTAATGTATATAATGTTTTGTTACATAAATAAATCCTAGATAAAGTGTTAATTTGTTTTTATTCAAAAAAAAAACAACGTAAATAACTTAAAAAATAATTTATTAAAAAACCCATAAATTTCCACAAATTTGGTTTCAATAATTTATATCTATAACACAGGTCACACGTAAAATCAAACCGAATAAAACACAAAACAAATATACAGCCACAACAATCACAAAACATCAGCCATATTGAACATGTGAAAGTCAAGAGTTTTGACATTTATAACAGCCAATAGCAAGCCGGAAAAACAACCTCCCATGCGCATGACGAGTAATCCCGCTGTGTTAAGTTAACCATCAAACCGGTGAAAGTTCGCAAGATATTTGGCTGATAGTATTGATTCAGACACAAAAATGTTACGTAAAAAGTGCGTACTGAAACAAAAAATTATAAATAAATCCATACTTTTAACCAAGCACGTCCTTTTTACCAACGTTAAGCAAGAATAAAATAAAACTTTGACGAGCTCTTTTGGTCGCTGAACACAATCACCAGTCGCAGGTGTGTGCCATTTCTTAATTGGTGGGGATAAATCAACTGTTTCTCTCCCCTTGTCCATGCTCCTTGGATTATGCATTATTGTAGCTATATACCATAAAGATATATGATTATAAAGAGGTGGCATTCTATAAAACGCACTTTTTCAAAAATGATATTTATTATAACGGAAATAAAATTTCGTACACTTAGGTTAACATTTTATGTCAAATTTCCTTTTTGTTGCTTTATTCGACGATATCCCAAATCTACCTGCTTAACCAATATACTATATTTTTTATTAAAGTTTGCTTTTGTAGAAATTAGAGCAATTTTTTTAGTTTTTGGAAAAAATTAATGATTTTATACAGGGTGTAATTTAATTAATGGCTAAAAATACAGGATATAATTTCTTGGCTTATTATAGGAAGAAAAAGTTCATATGAACATATGTCCTAAACCTCTTAACTTTTAAGCTATAGGATATTAAAATTTTAAGTCAAAAATGGTTTGCTCATTATAACTTTAAAGCTGTTGAAGATATTTAATTAAATAATTATTAAAAAATAAAAATAATAATCTAAAAATAAAAATCTAGAGAAAACTAAAAGAAATAGAACAAATCTGATTGAGCAATCTCGATTTTACTTTTTAAAACAAATTTAAAGGTGAAAGTAAATCATGGCTAACCTAATTCGTTTTGGGGATACAGAGTATTTTTCAAATTTTGTCAATTTAGCCAGGCACTTGTAACTTGCTTGATATTAGAAAAAGTAAAAAAATAATTAGAGAAGTTTTAGGGATTTTTACTTAGAATTCAGTAGCGTACCTATATTTTTTTCTTTGACTTTTATTTTAACACGTTGACTGTCATGAGACACACA
The DNA here is from genome assembly GCA_014170235.1 of Listronotus bonariensis. Classification (NCBI taxonomy): domain Eukaryota; kingdom Metazoa; phylum Arthropoda; class Insecta; order Coleoptera; family Curculionidae; genus Listronotus; species Listronotus bonariensis. The sequence goes on from JACEGR010000542.1 coordinate 202,197, forward strand.
TGTGGTACCTCTCCTAAATGTTTAGCTGGGGCTCTGAGACACATATATGTTGTTCCTCACACACTTATACTTTATTTCTAACAAAAAGACACACCATACACCACCAATTTCTTGGCATGGACTCCAGCAGGTTATTGATGTCCAAGAAATCTATATTTTTCATTTTGTTTTAATTTTTTAAAAAGCTTAGTTTTATTAGGATAATTTTTACCTTTAAATGGATTTTCTACAGAGTCCTGTAAGTTTTCTATGGAATTAATATTGGAAGACTGCAACGGCCCCTCAAGAACTTGTATTTTCTCGTCCCTGAAAAATTCATTGACCATTTTCGAGGTGTGTTGTGTGATCGTTATCCTGTTGAAAAGTCGATTTAAAGGCATATATTCCTTTATGTAAGGAAACATGACATTCCTTTTTATGTCGTATGTAAATCAATCCATATTTCATTCAATTCGATGCAGCAGTTATTCCATCCTAAATGCAAAAAAGCAACTCTAAATTATCACAGATCCGTGATGTATAAGATGTACTTGAAATCAAGGCTTTTACCCTTAGAATGTCTTACCTATTGAATACCATCATATCCAAACCTATTTTAATTTGGATTCATCCAAAAAAACATACTCATTTCCAGTTATTTAATGTCCGGTGCAAGTGTCGCCATGCGAATACCAATCGGACCTTCCCATTTTTTATTGATGAATAAGATTTTTTACTGGGCGACGTACAAATGATATTTTCTGTCTTGCAATGGTCGCATGATGATCTTTGTCAAAATCCCCCGTTAAATTTTTTTTTTTGCTCTGGTGTTTCAGAAGGATCTTTTAATAAAATAGTATTATTAGCCTGATGGCTCAATTCAGTTTTCTGGGACGACAACAAATTTTTTGTAACTTCTACTGTTCCCGTTGGTTTAAAGTTATTAATATAGGATTGTCCATACTGTTTTATGTTTCAGATTTAAACTTTTCACAATATCCGCTTGTCGCATGTTATCTGTTTGTAAATCAATGCGTGCGTATCCCATTACTTTATTTTATTAGTTTAATGTTTTTAAAATATAATTTTAATTGTCTTATGTCTACCTTTGTGTTAGTTTTATTATATAAATATAAGAATTTTAAATGTAAAAAAATCATCCATTTAATATTTTGTAAATAATTAATATTGTTTTAACATTTTAAAAGAAATGTGGACCTCGGGGTATTGTTAAAATGTGTATAAACAACGATCTATTTTATTTAATATCGTTGGTATAAAGCAATTTACAATATTTTTATATGGCTTACTGAAGGCAGGCAAAATATAAATCGTCTAAAATGGTATTTTTTTAGAAAGTCTATACAGGATGTTTCAGAACTATGGGATCAAACTTTTAGGGGTTATTCAGGGCGACAGTAGAAAACATTTGAGTATAGGGACCCATGTTCGGAAAAGTGTCACTACGGCACTACGGCACTACGGCTCTTAGACGCGTTAAAACTTAGAAAAACGATGAATTGTCCAAATAGAATTTATTGCATTTAATTTTTGTCTTTTTTACATAATATCATTACAAGAAAATTAATAATAAATCAAATAATAAAACTTTTAAACATTGACAATGACATTTTGAACAATTTTTGTGTTGATATCATGTACCAATGTCAAAAATTAAATGCATTTAATACTATTTAGGCAATTATTCTTTCTAAATTTTTACGCGTCTTAGGGCTGTAGAGCCGTAGTGACACTTTTCCGGATATGGGTCCCTATACTGTTGTGATGTTTTCTACTGTTGCACTAAATAACCCCTAGAAGTTTGATCCCATAGTTCTGAAACATCCTGTATATTTTTGTCCCAACTTAAAATGTTTTTTTAGGCAAATCACTAATTCACGTTAAAACTGTTATAAAGGCCACATTTATGTTTTGCCTCAAAGGAGTAGACTCCATTTTTATAAAGCAATTAAATAAATAATTATTACCAAAAAAATTGAGCGTTTCCGTTTGTCTATATAATTTTGTCCATTACTGTATATTGTTGTAATCGCAAGAAATAATGCAATTTTTGTGATACTCGTATAAAGGGTCCTCCGTTTAAAAAATGCAAGTGTGGATAATATCTCAAAAATTAAAACATTTAAAATTATTTTAAGTATGCCAGTGGATTCTACGTAAAAAGGTATAAAACTTTTGTGTTTAAAGCTTTTTCTATCTCCATTAATGTTTGACTAACAAGACATAATCCAAATCGATAAATTTTGAAAATCTTCTAAATTAATCAAGTTCGCGTTCCGCTATTAAACTAAGCACTAAAAAGAGGTTGGGACATGTATCTTATTTTTTTTGTATCTCTTACCATTTCGCTCATACCCTATAATCCCAACCAAAAAGAAACACCCCGTATAAATAATGTAGGTATTTGACCCTATTTTAATACAAATTGGACAAAAACAAATTTTACATACAGAACACCGTATCAGATTTTAGAGATTTTTTTTGCTATGCATCAAAATGACTTTTATTTTTAAAATAAGGACTGTTCGTTGTACAAAAAAATAATAATAAGAGACCTAATTAACTATAAAGTAAATAAGAATTTTAAGAATACTATTGATTTAAAGAAAAAACAAATGTGGCGTATTATTTTTTTCTAGAATAAAATTCAATACAAATCTTGTTTGAACACCAATGGTATTTTTTTACTTATACAGCAAAAAATGTAATGTAATGCTGCGTCCAGACTTGCAACAATTCGTTCGCGTTGAATAGTGCGCCACATAGCCCCAAAGTGCGGACGTGGACGGAATTCACATCGTTTCAAGGGTTGGTGGATGATTCCGCGGTGATTCAGAGCTTGTCGTTTTTTTGCATCAAAGAAGCGCGGAAATAGGTCGTTTGTTTGGACGATTGTTTGGCGAATTGTTGCAAGTCTGGACGCGGCTTAATAATCAAAAGATGTGTACCAAATTTTGTGAAAATATCTGGAGTGGTAGGAAAGTTGTGATAAAAAAGGATTTTTTTCTTAAATTTTTAACACCCTCTATCTCGAAAGCAAAGTATTTTTGGGCATAATTTTATTAAAAAACATTTTTTTTTGCATTATATACAGTGTTAAAAGGAATGTACCAACCTTAAAGTAACCCTCATATTTTATGATGATATACATATACAGGGTATTTTATTTAAAAATGCAATTTTAGTCTCCTGACTCCACCAGACTATGGTTATATTTCCAAAACTATATAAATAATTGAAGAAATTATATGCGGTACTTTTATAAAGGTTTTTAAAATATATTTCTAATGGTGCTAAAATATACAGGGTATTAAAGAAAAAGGGTATTTTGCTGTAAGTAAAAACCCGAATGCCAACTGTTTTTTCTAATAATCTTAAGTCTTAAAGAGCGTTAAAAATGCTACTAGTTCACTAATTTCAGCTATTTCGTATTTTGTGTAATAAATTACCAATAGCGACCACTTAATTTGGATGACCCTGTATATTTTATAGTGTATAGGGCCTGCCATTAAACAGTCTACCTAAAATGTTTTTTAGGTGCTTAATTGTTATTAAGCTTCCGTCGAACAGCGAGCGCGACGTGGCGTTAGCGGGACATCAGCGCGTCAATGTAATATGAAAACACGTCCGTGAAACGCTAGGCGGGACGGCTTCGTGACGGTAGAAAAGGATTCAATGTATTACAATGCGTCAATGCCGCGCTGCTGTCCCGCACGCTCTTTGTTTGTCGGCAGCTTAAGAGAAAAATACACAAAACGTTTCCTTAATTTCTTTATTATTATTTATTATGACTAGAACTTGATGTGCTACTATCATTAATGATTTCTTGAGTCTTCACGTAGTATGTTACCCAGTTATTAAAGTAGTTTCTTCGTTGTTCAATTGTCACTTTCGGATCAGTCAGACTAAACTTTGTTGGACTTAAAGTATTTCGACCACTTGGACTAATTGAACGACCCCTTAAGGTAGTTCTAGTCAAAGTGTTTCTTTGCTTGAAAAAGTTTCAAATGGAGTGATAGATGGATTTGTTAAAATCGTACGGCGTAATACATTTCTTCGTGTAGGAGGACTCTGATAATTGTTATATCTACACACGTGGACTTCTCCATTACTTACACTGTGCTTACATCGTATTTCTCCTTCAGAGAGTGAATTTGTTGTCACTGTGTCGCTAAAACCAAGAAATAAGTTTGACCTTTGTCGCATAAGGGAAAACTTTAACAAAGTACAATACAGGGTGTTTCTTAACTACGGTACGAAACTTCAAAGAGTGATTTCGTATGTCATTTAAAAAAATGGTATATATCCTAACTAGTGCTGAAAGTGCCACTTTTCCGCATGCGACTGCGCTACGCGTCATTTGGTCAAGCAGTCAAGTGCGGAAAAGGTATTTTCGGCACGTGTTGGGAATGCTATTTTTTCTACGAGGGTAAGAAAAACATAAAAACCAAAATTTTATTTATTTCTTGATTTTAACACAATGCTACCTAATATCCTACCGTACCAAAGCAAAATTTTCTTTTAAATATGAAGTGCATGACAATCATTGCGATTCACTAATATTTGGTATAAAATTTTTGTACTTTTCCGCATTAGTGCGAAAAAGTAGTGCCGAAAAGTACTTTCCCGCACTAGTGTGGAAAAGTGACAGTTTAAGAACTAAAATGCGTGGGAAAAAGTTCACTTTCCCGCACGCATTTTAGCTCTGAAAATGGTCACTTCTCTGCACTAGTGCGGAAAGTAGAAAAAAATTAAACCAAATACTAATGAGTCGCAATGTCGCAAAGAAGGATTTTCATGCACTTTATGTTTAAAATAAATTTTCGCTTGGGCCAATATTTCCGCAACAAAAAATTTCTTCAATCCGCTATTAACCTGCTAAATGCCACAAATTGTACATTTACCAATGGACACACAATGGTAATAGATAGCATTGTGTTACAATTAAAAAAAAAATGTTTTTAGGTTTTCCTTACGCTCATAGCAAAAATAGCAGTCCTAACTCGTGCCCAAAGTGCCTTTTCCGCACTTGACTGCAGTCGCGTGCGGAAAACTGGCACTTTGGCACTAGTTAGGAACTATACTATTTTATAAAAATATGTCCGTAATTTTATAAATATACCAAATATCCGATTTTGTTGAAATTTGGTACAATTGTTTAATTTAAAAATAAATAATAAAGCGCTTGTTTAGTTTTAAGTAGATAAGGTTTATTGGGTCCAGTGGCGTCTCAGTAGGCACCGGAGCCAATGTAGAGAAAAAAGTATGCCAGTGACTTTTCATGTAGTTTTTATATATTTTTTCTAAACAATAATATATCATTTTATTTACTTTCAACCCATCAATACTACAACAACTAACATAATGTGTAACTTATCTCAGATAGGGCTTAAAAGGAAAACAAAGTGAAATTTATTTTTAAAAATAATTGTTTGGTCATTATTTAACTGTACCTAAACTTTTATGAGGTGTCCCATTTAAAATTTGAAAAAATAACTAAATTAAAAAAATGCGTAGTGTTAAGATTGTTACAGACTTTCAAAAATGTGTTAACGTTAGAGAATTTTAGAGAGTTAGGATCATTTAATTTAGTTTGTTAATTTATTGAAACAATTTACCTTCATTTTTCCAAGTTCTTTCATCACTTTTGAAGGTTTCCGGAAACGCCCGAACTATCCATTGAGAACTTTTATGCCATCCTGTATTATGGAATTTTCGCGATATTTTCCCAAAAATCTAGATCATTCTTCACTTTTCCACCAAACTATAAAAGGGCGACGGACACCTCCGTTCGAGTAGTATAGATTCGACTTTTGTGGTATAAACTTCGAGACATTGACAAGTTAAGATTTGTCGGTATTGTAACCATAGTTACGTTCGATTGTTAATAAAAGGTACGAGGTGTTTCGGCACATTTGGTGTCAGAAGCGGAACGAGATTACCCGAAGAAGCCGAAATTGTTAGAAAAATTGGATGCCAATAGAGACAAGAAAGCATACTGAAGCGATGGAGGAAATAAGTTCACTTGTTAAGCTAATGATAGAAAAAAGAAGACCTTATAAAAGAAATGAAAAATAATCAAGAATCCCTGAAGAAAGATCTCAAGAGAGAAATGCAGACAAGCCAAGAAGCCATGAGAGAAGACATAAAGATCAGTCAAGAACTGATGAAAGAAGACCTAAAAAGAGAAATGCAGACCAACCAAGAAGAAATAACGAGAAATAGAAAAAAATGAAGCGTGAAATCAAACTTAGTCAAGCGGAAATGATACAACAGATTGAGAAAATCCAAAAAAACATTAAAAAGAGCCAAGAAGAAATTAAACAAGAACAAAAAGAAAAGATGGTGAAGACTCGAGAAAAGCTAAAAGGCGAATTTCATCAATGCCAAGATGAGATGAAAAAGAAATGTTGCTTGAAATAAAACTTACTAAAGAAGATGTCCGAGAAGAAATTAAAGAAATCCAACAGACTGTACAGCTAGTTTAGGGTAAAGTGCAACAAGAAATTCAACAATTACAGCGTCAAATTAAAAATATAGCTAGTACAGGGGTCGCTTCAGGATGTGGTACTCCTAAAACTGTCATGAAACCACCAACTTTTGATGGAAAGGTACCGTGGCTTACGTACCTTCGACAATTCGAAGCTGCTGCCAACGGCAATACTTGGAATTCATCAGAAAAGGCACGCGCACTAGTGCTTGCTCTTCGAGGTGAAGCCATGAAGGTGTTAAGAAACATTCCCGAAGAAAAGCAGTCCTACTACGAATCAATTGTCATGTTTTTGGAAATGAAGTGTGGCGAAACTCACCTACAGGAAGTTTACAAGGCGCAGCTCCAGGGTCGACGTCAGAAATATAACGAAAGCCTTCAGGAGTACGAAGCAGATATCGTTCGATTGATTAATCTGACAGATGCGACATACGCAGAAAATAAAACAAGAACTAGCCGTGGGTAGTTTCATTAAAGGTTTACGCGATCCAGATATAAATCAAGCTTTAAGAATGGCCAGATAAAACAAAATATTAGAAGCTCTTGCCTACGCGCTTCAATTCGAAACAGCCAAACAAACGTCCAGGAGTCATACAAGAATAACAAGAATAAACTTTGTACCAGAAGAAGACAATTTAAATAACGATTTTGCAAGAGTAATGAAGGAGTTGCAAGAAATTTTTCTTAAAAAGCAAATAGAAGAAGACAACAGTATGACATTTAGAAGAAGAAATACCGTCCGATGTTGGAAGTGTGGTAGAGAGGGGCATCTACAGAGAAATTGTACCAGATTCAATGCCCCTACTTGTGGTCCGGATAGACTCCCAGTAGCTAGCTTCAAGGGGCAAAAGCAGGCTTGGTGCTACCAAGCCCCATCTGCAACAACTATTAGAGTATCCCAGCTGCAACAACAGAAATGTATGCGATCGGGACTGTGAGATGATACTAGATACTGGTTCCACACATACCATCGTGAGGCCGATCATCGTAGATCATTGTAAATTATTCCGCCCTGAGAAGAATGACATCTTGAAAACTGCAAGTGAAGAAGTTATTCCAATAAAAGGCATGCATGAAGCCAAAATAAGCCTGGGAACAGCAACCTTTATACACGTCGTGTTTGTTGCCGATATCGTAAAAAAGTTATTTTTGGCTTGGATGTTATGGAAAATCAGAAGTTTGTACTGGACCTTTCACAACAAATACTGCGGACTAACAATGAAGAGATCGTCATGAGACTACCAAAAAATAATGGAACATCAATTCGAGAAGTTGTATTTACAGAAGATGTCATATTACCACCAAGTTCAGAAACCAGTTCAAAGCAAAGTTGGAAGACTCAGAGAAAGGTGAAATTGTTTTAGCCGAACCAGTAGAAAATAGCACACAAAAAGAAATTCTACCGGCAAGAACTTTGACGCAAACCAAAAGAAACCTGGTATTTGTCCGAATGATCAAAGCTGGTGACAAAATTGGTACCTGTCAACCTGTTGCTATAATAGTTACCTACCCCTGTGCTAGACCTGCAGAAGTCCCGGCACGTAAACTACCTATGCTCTGCAAGAACTGGTGATTTCATCAAAATCCCATTTAGATTCAGTTCAGGTATCTTAGCTCGAAGAACTTTCGGAAAGAAATCAAGATGTTTTCCCTTTATCTGAAAATGATTTGGAAAAAACAGCATAGTTTAACATCGGATAAACACTGGAGAGGCATTACCAATAAAACAACCACCCAGAAGAATTCCTTTGGCTAAGAGATGAAATTGAAAAGTTGCTAGAAGACATGCAAAATCAAGGCATTATAGAACCATGGTCATCTTCAGTAGTTCTAGTTAAAAAGAATGATGGTTCCACCAGATTTTGTGTTGATTTTCGAAAACTAAATGACGTCACAAAGAAGGGCAGTTTTCCAGTACCAAAAATTGACGATACCCTAGATACGCTGACGGGATCAAAATGGTTTTCGACATTAGACCTAAAAGTGGCTAATGGCAAGTAGAACTTAATCCGGTAGGTAAGGAAAAATCTGCTTTCTCAACCGAAACTGGACTGTGGCAATTTAATGTTATGCCATTTGGTCTATGCAATGCCCCTGCTACATTTGAACGTATGATGGAGTGACACTTCGGGGACTAACTCGGAAAATATGCTTAGTATACCTGGATGACATAATAATTCTTGGAAAATCATTTGACGACCACCTAAAATGTGTTAAAAAGGTTTTTAGAAGCTTAGATCCGCCCAGCTGAGACAAATGTCACATTTTTTAGAAAGAAGTAAAGTCCCTAGGACATATAATTACCGAAGATGGAGTAAAAACCGATCCAGAAGACTGAAGCTATCCAAAACTGGCCTGTACCAAAGAACGCATGAAGTTAAAAGTTTTCTGGTACCTACTAGAGGTGATTAATACAGGGGTTTGCCGATATTGCGAGACCATTACATCGTCTCATGGACTAAAGATTGTCAAGCAGCTTTCAGCCCTATGCAGTTCTCCAGTGTTGTCATATTCACAACCTAAGCAAACATTCTCATGGATACCGATGCAAGCAATACTTCTATAGGTGGAATTTTGTCACAGATTTAAGATGGCCAAGAAAAGTAATAGCCTATTTTAACAAAGTCCTATCGAAACCTGAACGAAATTATTGTGTCACCAGAAAAGAACTTTTGGCTATTGTTAAATCTTTGGAGCATTTTCATAAATACCTTTATGGCCAGAAACTTCACCTGAGAACGGACCATGCATCACTTAAATGGTTGCTTCAGTTCAAGAACCCTGAAGGTCAGATAGCACAATGGCTACAACGTATTCAAGAATACGACTTTAAAACTGAACATCGAAAAGGACTGAACCATAAGAATGCTGATGCTCTATCAAGACGACCTTGCCCGGATGATTGTAAACATTGCAGCAGACGAGAAGAACATGACGATGCTGATGAATTCCACTGCCGAAGAACACGTATACAGTGCGCTCAAGAATGGGACCCTAAGATATTGGCAGAAGCACAACGAGAAGGTCCAGACCATGGAGACATTGTGATACTTAAAACAGACAATCCAGAACGACCGCCATATCAGCAAATAGCTTCAAAGTCTCCAAGACATAAAGGATATTGGGTCATATGGGATTCTTTGGTTATAAAAGATGGCCTATTACAAAGAATCTGGGAAAGTTCTGACGGCAAAACTCATAAACATCAAATAATCTTACCAACTAAAAGGATTCCTGATGTATTGCAAGTCGTGTAGCATAATGGTGTAGAATTGTAGAAGGTGGCCATTTCAGAGTTATGAAGACTCTTGAAAAGGTTCGAGAAAGGTTCTACTGGCTGGGAAGTCCTGCAGATGTAAAAGACTGGTGCAGAATGTGTAAGGACTGCGCTTCCAACAAATGACCAAAAACACGAAGCCATGGCAAGATGAGGCAGTAGAATATGGGGGCACCTGTTACATGGCAAAGAATTTGCCATAGACATAGCAGGGCCATTTCAGTTAGTAAATCGGGGAATCACTATATCTTGATCCATAATGGATTATTTCAGTAAATGGTCAGAAGTATATGCAATACCGAATCAAAAGCTATCACTGTTGCAGACGTACTATTTCAACAATGGATTTGTCGATATGGAGTATCGAGAAATACCTCCGACCAAGGCAGAAATTTTGAGTCTGAACTTTTCAAGAACCTTTGAAATCTCCTGGGAATTCATAAAAAAAAGAACCAAACCTCTTTATCCCCAGTCAGATGGTATGGTAGAGCGATTTAACAGAACTCTTGATAACTACCTGAAAATCAAGGTAAATGACCAACAAGTGACTGGGATAGCTGTATACAACCGTTTTTATTAGCATACCGCTCCGCAATTCATGAAACAACCGGCGAAACACCTGCTAAAGTCATTTTGGAGCGGAATTATGTCTTCCAAGTTGACTTGCTTACAGGACGACCTTTCATCACTAAAAACCAGCAGAAGACTATGTAAGTCAACAGTAAAAGCTAACAAAATACGAAGAGGTGGGGACAAGGTTACAAAAGTGACACTGAAACAGCTCATCAAGAGGATAATGTCATCGGTGAAAAGTTTGGTTATTCAATCCGAGAAGAACTAAGCGGCGTTTACCGAACTACAGAAGTCATGGGAGGACCATATAAAAAGTGATGACACGGCTTAATGATCTGGTGTACCGAATACAGAAGGAGTGCACAGGCAAAGATGAAAGCAGTACATCTAGAAGGTAAGCCGCTATCAAGCCAGTGAAACTTGATGGGACAGTCAAAACTTGGGAGGAGGCAATATTACAGACTTTCAAAAATGTGTTTACGTTAGAGAATTTAGAGTTAGGATCATTTTAATTTAGTTTGTTAATTTATTGAAATTATTTACCTTAGATTTTCCAAGTTCTTTCATCAGTTTCGAAGGTTTCCGAAAACTCCCGAATTATCCATTGAGAACTTTTATGCCATCCTGTATTATGGAGATTTTCGCGATATTTCCCCAAAAATCTAGATCATTCTTTACTCTTCCACCATACTATAAAGGGCGACGAAAACCTCCGTTTGAGTAGTATAGATTCGACTTTTGTGGTGCAAACTTCAAGACATTGACAAGTTAAGATTTGTCGTTATTGTAACCATAGTTACGTTCGATTGTTAATAAAGGTATAAAAACAAAGACACGTACGTGTTTTTTTATACGGGTGTTTCGGAACAATAGTATTAAAATATATTATATCGGAAAGCAAATAGGCATTATCCATTAAACGTTTTTGTAAAAAATATTTTTACAGAATTAAAATCTCCCTTACATTAAAGTATTAAATAAAATGCAGGAAATTAAAAGAGAAACATACGGCGGCAAGTAAATGTAGAGAGCGAATTGCGGTTTTTATCATTAAGTTTTGTTTGAAATTCAAGTCCTCTAACGTCTAACGAAGGTCGGGTTTTGTGTAAAACATACAAAAACATAAGTTTTCTATAAAAAGCGTCGAATTTTGCCCACCCTGTACAGATGGACTGACGTCCTGACCCTTTGACAAGAAAAAGTAATAATAATTTTAATTTAACTTTTTAACAACTTCATGTCGGTCCGGCGAAAAGAAAGGGCTGCTTTTTCTAAGACGAAGAAAGTGTATGTGTTAGTGTGAGTATATGACACACTTTGTAAGGAGAATAGAGAGGAGGAGGAGGAAAGATTTTAGTATTTCTTTCCTTTTTTATTTTGTATTTATCTTTCATTTTTTATTTTGTATCGTACTCTAATAATGTTTTTTATGCTCATTAGTTAAAACCTTTTCACTTGCTACTGTCGTGGCGCCATCTTAAGTTGCTCTTTTCCGATGGACACTTTTTAATACATTCAGATGGTACTCTTTCCTTCTACTCTCCATAACACTTTCGATTACTTTTTCATGATATCCAATTATGTAGTTTTAATATTTTTTAAGAAATATTTTTTTGATTTTAAACCATCATGTATACCATACGACACGGCGTTATACAGGGTCTCCCCGGTAGCGTCTTTAGACCAGAAGGTCGAGTTCGATCCCCAGCCAATAATGTCCATGGTGACACTATCGCGTTGTCTAAAAGGTTCTGCAAAATGCAAAAATTGCGTGTTACAGTGCTTACAACGTTAATAGAACAGGAAAAAAATGGGTTAGGCATGTAATTACTCGACACCCACAGTACTCTGGTACTTAGGCATAAGCCTTCGTGGGCTTCCACAAAGATAAAAAAAGGTATAGTTAAGTCCATCCGTGGACACACTGTGAGGCAAGGCGCGCTCTGAAATGGTAAGTAAGTGATGTGGCAGCCAGGTGGTAGGTCAATGTCAAAAGCAATCTTTAAAAGTTGCGTAAATAAATACAGAAGCAAATAAATACAAAAGCATACATTAACCTAAAGTGTGTGGCATCATTTGGGTACCACCAGTCTCCAAAATGTTTAATTTTCGAAAGCTTTAGAGGTTATACCTGCTACTAGCTCATCACCTCGCTGCCATGTCACTGGCTTGCTACTTCAGTTCGCACCTTGCCTTAGGCCGCTTTCAGACGGGCGACGTTTTGCAGTCTAAGTTGACCGCAAAATGTCGATCGTTTGTGGTTGATTGTCGCTACTTGCAGATGTCATTTAACAACCATGGAAAAAGCGATTCCTTTTTATACAGGCGATTGTTCGACTGCAACCGAACTTCCCTCGCTGATTGTCGCCGATCTCGTCGACTGATTACACGTTAGTTCCAACTACAGTTGTAGTCGAAATTGGCGACAAGACGCCGATATTTTTGGATTCAACTTCGACTGCAAAAACTCGCCCGTCTGAAAGCGGCCTTACTCTTCATCCAATTCAACACAGGAGAATTTACCCAAAACCGAAAAACATGGCAAAAGACAAATAAATATGGGGTCTTTGCTCTAAACGGTCTAAAGAGATATCCATTTTAATATAAAGGGTGTCCGCTAATTAATGGTACACAGAGACCACAAAATCCTTGTGCCAAACTAAATCACGAAATCACGAAACCAAAGCTATTAATTGACATGTTTTGGGTATCTGGGCGGGTTTGGTAAGTGTACCGTAGTGTACGCCTTACCATTTTTGGCACAATGTGTCAAAATTTCATGTAAAACATTGGGGTAAACTTGTCCGACAAAAAAAAATAACGCGTTTGCGCAGTCCGACACCGGAAATATGTCAAAATTGACAGATTGGCTTAAAGGGCCGCTTCCATATAGGTACGGCGATATAAATATTTGTGGTTGATTCGTCAAAAAAACCCCTTAACAAGTTTTAGAAGGTTATTATCATGAAGCCCATTTCATTGCTGGCCCAGGCACTATGGTAGTTTTGCAGAAAACCGAGAAAATCGTTTTTGTCATTAAAAACGCATACCCTCCCACTTTTCCACCTCAGAACCCCCGTAATTTATTTTTATTTTCATTTCTTATCTACCTTTTCCAATAAGTTTCATCCTACTATAATAATTTTTTTTCACTTTTTAAAGGCGATCTTTACAAAGTATTCCTTTTTGTGAAGAAAACAAAATTGCGAAAATAATATTTTAAAAAATGAAAAAGTTGGAAAAATACATTTTTCAAACTACTTTATTCAAGGGCAATAAATAGTAGCAAAAAAAAGTTTTACGTTTTTTCTTATCGCTTATGATTACTTTGGAAATTAAAGTGTAAACTAATATATGTAAATATATATATATATATATATATATATATATATATATATATATATATATATATATATATATATATATATATATATATATATATATATATATATATATATATATATATATATATATATATATATATATATATATATATTTAAGGCCAGATAAAACAAAATTTTCTTTATAAAATACTATTTTAATTTTAACGTTTCGGCTCTCGGTATGAGGCCTTCAATCAGAACTGGAAATACAAAGAGAAAAAAAGGACAATAGGGCTGTGACCAATTACAAAAATGAATATAGTTACCTTATTAGATAGAAATTTCCATGTCCAGTCAGTGTTAAAATTTAACATAAACACAACATTTTTGGACGATCACATAAAGGATTTTAGTATACATATATTACACACATAGCGACACAATTTTAAAATTTAATAATAAAGGGCAGCAGCCGTTATGAGTATTATTTTTGTTTTTTTTTATAAATTTAAATTATTAAAGGGAATTTATTTCTTTGTACCGTTCAGGAAAGCGACATCTATGGTATATTAAAAAATATATGTTAATCCACCGCATAAAATTTCGGAGATTTTTTTAGGTTGTTCTCATGCTAGAGTATCAATTTGATGTTATTATTAAAAGGTGGCAGTATTTGTAGGTTTAAGTAGTTTTGTTGATTTAAATTGTTCTGAAAAATGTTTTTATTATTATTTTTTTATAAATAAATAGTTATGTAATATGTTAGAAATCAACTGAGCAGATTGTAGTATAATTTGCTTAAATTTTTTGTGTCCGTTTTTGCGTTTACCGTGTTTTTACGCTTTTGAATACATATCATTTCCTAGAGATTCTCTTTTTTTGGATTACTTTCAGTTTTTAGAATTTTTGTGTTATTGAAATCAAATGAATGCTTTTGTTCTTGTGTGTGATTTGTAAGAGCTGTTTTGTTTTTTTTGTCGTATTTGTGAGCATTGAGTCTATTTTTCAAATACTGGCTAGTTTGTCCAATGTACACATTTTGGCAGTTTTTACACGGATTACTTATAAATTATATTACTTTTCTTATTTTTGTCTATTTTGTCTTTTAGATAACTAAAATTTTGTTTTAAAAGATTGTGTCCCTTGTGAGCTACTGTAATATTTTCTTTTTGAATAGTTTTTGAATATTTTCAGATAATTGTGGTACGTAAGGTAATGAAAGATAATGTGTTGTTTTGGCACTATTTTTTGTTGTTTTTGCATACTATTATAAAATTGATAAATCCGTCTTTTAAAAATAGAGTTTATTAGATGGTCTGGATAATCATTTAATCTTAAGGCGTTTTTGGCTTTTTCGATTGCCTTGTTTCTAAAATTAGGATCACTCAAACTTTAATCCCAAGAATATTAAATAATAAAACAATATACATATAGAAGGCATATATATATATATATATATATATATATATATATATATATATATATATATATATATATATATATATATATATATTTAAATAATAAATAATGCATAAATTAACAATATGATAAGTTAAACTGCATGTATGTAGTTACCCAAAAAGTAACGATTTATTTACAAAATGTTAAAATTAAAATTTAAAAACGTATAAACCTTAATTTTTTCTAAAAACAATAGAAAGAGTTATGTAACATTTTTGATTAATTTATTATACTTTTTAATTAGGTTGTTTCAAAATTATATTTTTTTGTTCTTTTTCATTTTTTAAAGTATTATTTTCGCGATTTTAAATCACCCTGTATATTCTAGCAACAATTTTTATAAGGAATATATATTTTTGAAATATTAAAAAAAATACAGGTTACTTAAGTCCATCCGTGGACACATTGTAGCGCCGTAGGTAGCGCCCTCTAGTTTGCACAAAAATTCAGCCAAAATGCCCTTGGATACCAAGTTTATTAAAATATTCGCAACTTATCAAAATAAATAGTTTTTTTTACTTTGACACTCTGTAACTTTTTTATTATCAAAATTTGGATATAGGTATGTATGGATAATCATAATATTTTATCATAATAAATGTGTAATTTTTTGTGTAACATTAATTAGCAGACATCCTGTATTAAAATGTTTGTTGGGCATTCTATATTTCATATACCTATTTGTTGTATCAGGTGAGTATTTTCTTAATCTTTGCCTTGGATAAATTTCCAGCTTCCTTTTTTGAACTTCCTCATCTCTCTTGTTGTTAATTGATCTCGGATTTTGTCTTGGAAAATTGTCCCTTTGCGTATAATGTGTGGGTGAAGGGTACATAGTCGGAACAAATAAATTCTCTTCATCCTTGTATCTACCATTTTCAGCTAATATCAAGTGTTTTGAGAACAGATTGACTTTGGATTCTAAATCTGTTTCAATATGGTGATAGTTTATAATTACTTTATTTTCTTCTGAACCTGAAATTAAATGTTAATAAAATAAAGTGTATACTGAGCTTCAGACGGTCATGCAAATCTGTCACATTTGCATAAAAAGTAAGGTTGATCAAAAAAATTGAATATTTTTATTTTGGCTTCTGCTCGGCAAAGAAGACCTTATTACTGTTTTGCATATTTTTTTCAGTCCTATACGAAAAAATTAATATCTCATCATAAAGTAAGAGCCCGTGAGCGGCAGACCTTCGTCATTTTGTAAAAAGTGAAATTTTGTCAGCGCATGCTCCTAAAAAGGCAGAAGCGATGGAAGACTATGCAGTTTGACTCATAGTAGCTTTGGCAGGTACCAGGTACAAAAGGGTAATTAATCAAAACATAACAGAACTTTTGTCATTTTGTAAGAGCTGAAGTTCGATGAAGTTCAATATTTCTGTTCTTTAACAAGATATAACAAAAGGTCTTATATAGCACTTGTAGGGCTCTTAAATAGGCATGTCCTAAAAATATTTTTATGTATAAGTTAGTATTAAAAAAATAAAATAAATTTTACAGCAATAACTTTCTTTTGAGACACTGTATATATCAAAATATTTTTGGCACGTGCCTATTTGGAAACCCTACAAATCGTATATAGGACTTTGTGTTATATCTTGTTAAATAACATAAATATTGGACGTCCTCGCACCATTGGGTCATCACAAAAGCTTGTCTGCCCAGGGATTGGAACTGCCAAAACTGTCTAGAGACTAAACCGGGGTATACACGGTCATGCAAAACTGTCACATCTGTCAAAAAAACCAAAGCTTGCAAGCAAATTTGACCGTCTGTATAAAAAAACTGCCACATCTGGCTTGGCATGCGACTCGATGTCCGAGTTTGATTTTTCGTGTCGCCCGTCGTGCAAACTTGTGCGTGTGTAGGACACGTCAGTTAACATTTCAGTTTAGGACAGTCGTTTACGGGGTTATATTATTGGTTTTGAATTAACAAAATGGCTCTTTGGCACCTGGCAGATGTATTGTGTGATTTTATAGATATGTACCAAGGTTATCCATGCTTTTGGAAAGTTAAAAGTAATTAATCAATTGACAAAAATTAAAAAATCTTTTCGCTGATTACGCTTATGTTCAAGTTGATCACACCACCAGCTGCCAAAACTGACGCTGAATCTACAGGTACATCTGAATCGTGTATATCAAAACCTTCATTTGACATTTGTTTTCATGCAAGTGCGTTTCAGGTTTGCATGACCGTGTATACCCCGGTTAAGGAAATATCTTCTAATTCCAAGAAACTTAATAGAGAATTATTGCAAGTTGCCTTATTAAGCTCGGGAATTATTAATACCGGCCATATTTAAATAGTGCTTGTACCCATAATTTAGAGTTATTGCAAATCATGTTGACAGTACCATTAACCAAAAAAAAAAATGGGAAAAATTTTAGTAGTTTTGCTTTATTATTTTGTGTTTTAGGGCTTTTTATAGCACAATTATAGAAATATATTTGAAAAAGCAAATTTTTAGTTACAAGTTACAACAGTTAGACTCGAATGTATATCTGGCCGTGTGTATGCCACAGCCCTCATAAAAAATGGAATAACTACTGGTTTCTAAAAATGCCAGTTTATGTATTGTTAATTGTTTATTGACTTTTATTTCGCGATATTGGAAAAAATCTGTGTAAAATCGTTCGAGTGCTGCAAACGGCCAATGATGACCGAATAAACGAGACGGCCATATTGAAAAACATATTGGCGTAACAAGTGACAATGTACCAACAGTAGTATTTGCTAGGGAAAAAAATAAAGTTTCTAGTAAATTATCCACGCACGATCCGCCGTTTTATTTTACACACTTAGATACGGTGTGGTGTATGCTTATTATTAGTATTTGTTTATTATTACAAACCATTTGACGATCCATCTTCATCAGTGTTACTGGAATGGCTTTCGGTGCCAATACGAGTCAATCCTTTAATGAACGTGTTAATAGTTTCATCGTTTGAATTATCTGGTTTTAATTTCAGTACAGGATTTGATGCGGTGGTGTCCACCGATTTGAACTTTTCGTGTAGCTTTTGAATTATTTCTTTATCTTTGAGAGTCAGTAATCTTTGTTCCTAATAAAAAAAATAAATATAAAAAAATATAAAGGTGTTTCCTAATTGCGTTAAAAAAATTAATAAAATAAGGTTCACATAAACATAAGTCCAAAAATACAATTGTTTTTAAGTATACCGGGTGACAACGAAATTATTATCGATATCTATTTTCTTCAGTGAAAACGTATACTTTTTAAATTTGGGGTCGTTACATTACATTGATATTCTAATACGGATGGACCGGCTAAGGTCGCAGATCATTAATTCCATAGCAGTGCGACTGAAAGGGAGATAAGGAATGGAGCTAGTTTGGGCAAAATCCATTTGACATTCATGATTCATGGCAGCATGCATGTTGTTTTATGACTTTTCTTCTTGTTGTTGTCAATGTCATTTTTAATTTATTCATGACTATTTTCGTTGCTTTTTATTTTAATAGACAACATAATTTACGAGTATTCTAGTTTTATGTGATTTTTTTTTAAATTCTTGGACAATGGTTTTAACTTGCTCAACCTTTAAGTGTACCTCTAGAGCGTCAAAAGGAGTGACGTTAAAATGTTACAGGTAGGTTAATTTTAAAATAATTCTAAAGCTTTTAAGTCTGGCGCTTTTTGCCCAAACTAGTTCCATCTCTCTCTCGGACCTTTCTTACTAATGTTATCCGCACGAGAACTATGATGCTTTGATACAGCAGGCCCGGTCCATACTAGAATATCATTGGGTCGTTATATTGTATCACCCGATGCCAATTTTAGATATAATAACACCTGTGTATTGCTTCCGGTTTAACAGGAAGTGTTGAAACTTTGGTATTTTAAATGAAGCACCCTGGCACAATAGCCATGAAACTGTTTGGTTATCGGTATACTAGGTATAACAGTATACCATACTAAAGGTTTTATGTCAGGAATGACTTGTAGAATTTAATTTTTAAAAAATATAACGGGTGTTTAATTAAAAATATCAAAGTTTATAGCAGTTCCGGTTAAACCGAAAGTAATACGTAGATTCTATTATATTTTAAATTGGCATCCTGTGATATAGTATAATATCCTAAAATTTAAAAGGTATACATTTTCACTAAAGGAAATTAAATGCTGGATAGTAAAATTGGGTACATGTTACGCGCAATTTCTGTAATTGCGGATTTCATGTATTCGTCAAAATTTTGCTTAATTCTTGAAATAAGCAATAAATAAAAATGTTACATTGAATGACAGCCTTAATAGAATTTAGAGTTTAAATTGATGGGTAGATGTTCAAGAGTTAAAGAAAATACGGTTTCTACTTAGCCGACGTTTCGGAAAATTTATTTTCTTCTTCAGGGCAATTAATACTATATAATATTTTTAACACCGAAAATCAATTCTAATTGCCCTACAGAAGGAAATAAATTTTCCGAAATGTCGGCTAAGTAGAAACCGTATTTTCTTTAATTCTTGAGCCTTTACCCAGCAATTTGAACTCTAAATGAAAGGGTTTTTTTATTTTTCATTGTAGAATCACCACTTAAAGTTTGTCGGTTATATAAAATATACGCCATTGCCTTTCGTAATTTGTTTTGTATTTTATTTAAATTGGGCAAATTAAAATAAAGCTATTTCATCTCATATCCCAAAACTAAAGCTTAAATTTTAAAAATTTTAAACCTAAATAATTGTTAATTTTTTTATTTTTATTTATTTTTATCGATATTTTTGTTTTTTTCTAGTTTGGTTTATTTTAAATTTTTGGGTTTTACCCAAACAAATATCATTAATTAAATGAATTTGCCGAATCAATACTGAACATTTCTTCGATTCAATATTTAATTTAAAGAAAAACACACAATGTATTTGTTTAGGACCTAATAGATTTGTTAATCAAGTTAGTGCTAAATAGGTTACTGCAGTAAAAAATAAAAATCGTGTAAGAAATCTTTAGGATATTTATAAAAAGTTTATCACCCTGTAGAGCTTGGAAACAATTCATTTACGGACCTATGCTTATATGAACTTTTTTCTAAATAAAATTAGCTTATAAATAAGCCCTTTAAATTCTTTACCCCAATTAGGACACATTCTGTGTTTATAATATATACAGGGTGTCTCAAAGATTTGTAAAAAATGCCTATACAAATTTCTGGCCAAAATATACCGACTTACTGCAATTAACCTTTGTCATGCTTTTACCTTATCTTCTTTGTCGTACAAAACATTTACAGTTATTTTTGGATGTTGTCATCGTGCCTATTAGGCAAAAAAAAATGTTTAATTTAACAATTTAATGAATGATGAATATTTAATTTTCATAAAATAAATCTATAAAATAAAAATCCCGCCATAAATCCTAAAACACCAATCTGAAGGAATGACGTCACGAGTAGATAAATTGCGTTTAGATTTTAAATTCAAGAGTGTTATTTTTTCTAATCTTAGAGTAAACACTTTATTTGAGGTGGCATTGCGCTTTGCATGTTAACAGCTTTTGTGAAAGGAAAACTCATGGTGACGTCACGTCTATATAAACAGCAACGGCATGATAAAATTATGTTTTAGCGGGTATTTAAAATCGTATTTTTTTTCTACCAAACCATTATTTTTCGCAAAGATAATTTTTTTTTTTGAAAATAGCACATACTTCTGAACATCATACAACAGTTTTTTAAAAAACTGTCATCATATCACTTATAGGGTTTTAAAAAGAATAGATTTAAAAATTTTGGGCAAAAAAACTAGAGCATGAGAAACCATAGCTCAGTGTGTTAATTTCATTTATCCAATATATTTATTAAAAAGTACGTTCTAACATACTGGGTTAGTAAAAGTTCCGTAACTCCTGAAAACCTTGTAAACCGCTTGTGCTACATTTACCAAATTTAGTATCTTAGATCGGCAGTGTTGCCAGATTTTCCAGTTTTGTGCCACAAGTATGTTTTTCGATTTTTTTTAAATAAAATGCCTTATTAATTTTTATTGTGCGATTCCGCTATCGACGACTTCTGTCATTAATTTTTAAAATACGCTATTACTTGATTTTTTTATATTTTGTTTTTGTTGTAAGTATAAAAACGAAAAGATAATAGGTGTTAAACTTTTCAAAAAACTTGAAAATTTCAAAAACACTTTTTTAGTAAAATTTGTTAGACTAGATATAAAGGTTATTTATTTGAGTATTTGTTCTTTTTGTAACATAATGGTTAAAAAAATTGCACTCATGTTTTCTTATGACCCAGGAACACGCTGTATGTTTATATTCACTTAACTAGACTGCGATAATTTGATGTTGCAACCGCAAATCGCATTAATTTAAAAATGAATAATTCATTTTTTGTTTTGTTTAAAGTTTTAATTTTATGTACAGGGTATTCTGTGTAGTAGGAAAAATGGCATATTTTCTGTTTTTTCCGGTATTAAAAAAAAACAAGATAGCCAATCGTAATAAAAAAACAATTGCTTGTTAAACAAAAAACTATCGCCATAAATGTTGCGTTTTGAAATGATGCACCCTTTTTATTTTACCATATTTGGATTCTATGATCAATTCTAAGTGTTTTTAGGGTACTTTATGTCTATCTTCAACTGTTTTTTAGTTATTGAGGTTTAAACAATGACATTTTCAGGTTTCCTAACTACGGTTCAAAACCTAATGGGGTTTTTATTAAAAAAAAAAGTTTCTTTAAATATAATATGTCCGGACTTTCTTTATTTCTAAAGTACAGTGCGTTAAAGTTTTTAAAACAGTCGATATTTTTTAAATATCCTAAAACACTTTCACCGATTTGGATGAAATTTGGTAAACTTATTTAATGTATAAAGGCGCTTGTAAAGCTTCACCTAGATTAAGATTATTGGGTTCAGTGACATCTTAGTGGGCACTACAGCCAATATTATTGAAAAAAACTTTTGCGGAGTTTATATATTTTTTCGATTAAGCAATTAAAAATCAACTTTTTAGTCTTAATTTTTTTTGTATCTAGCTTCGTTTTCGAAAAAAAAGGTAAAGCTACTTTAAGTGCTTCAAAAAAAAATACTTACTAAGGTCAAAATAGTTTTTTTCTTTAATTTTGGATTTTATTTTATGCTCTTTATGGATAGCTTTTAGTATCACTTAAAAGTGGCTTTAATTTTTTTCCCGAAAACAAAGCAAGATACAAAGAAAACACAAGCGACTAAAAAGTTGCATATTTATTGCTTTATTGGAAAAAAGATAACTTTATGAAAAGTCAGGGGCGTACTTTTTTTCTCAATAATATTTGCTATTGTGTCCACTGAGACGATACTGGACTAAAAATTTGTGAATAAAAAAACCCTTGGGAAAAGGGGGTTACTGTTAAATTCGTCGGTTTAAAAAATATTTAAAAATTGCAGTACTTTTTACTATTTGAGTTTAAAATCAATAGCATGTTGATACTGCCGGCAGCTATTTTCGGGTTTTAATCCTTAGAAAACGAAAACAATATGCACAACTTAAAGAAGAATTTAAACGTTAACAAGTTAAGTCGAGCTTGATGACATCTTTTGATGCTAATATTTTTAGTGATTTAATTTAGCCTTACGAACAAAGGCATAATAACTGTTTTATGAGAACCTGTTGCCAATGCAAAACCACTGTTCAAGTAGAGAATGTGCTGACTAAGACTTATATGTTAGTGAAAAAGTGAAGTAAAGAAAAATAAAAATAATATTTTATTCAAATAGCCCT
This sequence comes from Listronotus bonariensis, assembly GCA_014170235.1. Taxonomy (NCBI): domain Eukaryota; kingdom Metazoa; phylum Arthropoda; class Insecta; order Coleoptera; family Curculionidae; genus Listronotus; species Listronotus bonariensis. The sequence goes on from JACEGR010000542.1 coordinate 225,063, forward strand.
TTTCCTTTAAATATTTACTGTTGCTAATTACCCTAAAGGCATTTCAAAAATTAATCTTTGGTTTACCCGATCCATAAAAACCCATTCAAGGAAGGATTGGCCAACCTCTACCCGTGTTCATAAAGTGTCAAATCGGATCCTTAACTCCGATTGGATTCTGCTGACTCAAGGCATTTTTAAATATTGATCCGATGTGTTGGGATAGATCCAATCAGCTGTTTTTAAGATTCAATGGAATGTTTGATATTTTCTGAACACGCATGAAAAATTTGGCCTGTATTTATCGGCTTCGTGTGAAAACAAAACATAGCCCTTTTGCTTTGTTCCTGATCGTACAGGTATTTATAATTTTAACAATATTTAAGCTGTAAATAGTCAATAAATATTAAATTATTGTGTTTTGTACTTTTTCTTCTTGTAATAAACATGACATAAATCATTAAAACCTTATAAACGAAACAGCTGATTTTTACACTTCTTTTTAACCCGACTTATGAGTTAAGGATCCGATCAATTTATGAACATGGGTAGAGATTGACAGACTTTTTAAACGGGTTTTATGGAACGTGGCCCAATAACGACCAACTGCCCACTTTTGGGTTTTTGATACCTTATTGCCAATGCCTTGCCATTAAAGAGTGTTGGCAATGCCAGTAAATTAAATGTACATGGCCGGCAAAAAATGTTATGTGGGTTAATGCCCCGAAGTGGCACGGGTCGGCTGGTATTTAATAAAAAAAGATATATACCAAGATATACAGGGTGTTCGGAAAATGCGTTAGGAAATTTTAAGGGTCATTCTGCAATGAAAAATAATGTTAGTAAGTCCTTTGTTAAAATGTCGAAATCACCTTGGTTACCAAGTTACAGGGGTTAAAAGTACAATTTTTCTTTTTGTTTTTTCGCCATATTGCATTTATTTTTTAACCCATCTAGTTGACATTTGACACACAAATTAGGCTTTGCAGATTCTAAAATTTGAAGATAAAAGTACTTTTTTAAATACCGCCAGAGGGCACTCTACCTGAAACTTAAAATTTATTTTCTTATTAACTTTTTATTTTGGCAGATATCGCAAAACGGGGGCGCCATTTTATAGACAATCAAGAACTTAAAAATAAGGTACCCTTTATTAAAGTCGATAAATCTTACCGTTTAGGCACCAATCGATATTAAAGTTTTCACCAATTTCAATCAAATTACCTACATCCATACAGGGTGTCCCGTAACTCAACCGACAAATTTTACGGGGCGATTCTACATCGAAAAGTTAGAAAAAACTTTATATAAACATATGTCTGAAACGTCTTAGTTTTTAAACTACGGTGCGTTAGATATAATTTTTTTATTTTTTTATTTTTAACAACCCGTAGTTCAAAAACTAAGAGAGAGATATGTTTAATGAAGTTTTTTCTTATTTTCCGTTGTAGAATCGCCCCGTAAAGTTTGTCGGTTGAGTTACGGGACACCCTGTATGTATGTACGTAGGTAATTTGATTTAAATTGGTGAAAACTTTAATGTCGATTGGTGCCTAAACGGTTGGGTTGATCGATTTTATTAAAGTGTACCTTGTTTTTAAGTTCTTGCTTGATTCTCCATAAAATGGCACCCCAGCTTTGCGATATCTGTCAAAATAAAAAGGTATGACGTAAATAAATTTTAAGTTTCAGGTAAAGTGCCCTCTGGCAGTATTAAAAAAGTACTTTTATCTTTAAATTTTAGAATTTGCAAAGCTTAATTTGTGTGCCAAATATCAACTAGATTGGTTAAAAAATAAATGCAATATGGCGAAAAACAAAAATAAAAATTAAACTTTTTCGATTTCGATATTTTGTCAACTTACTAACATTATTTTTCATTGCAGAGATTGCTTAAAATTTCCTAACGCATTTTCCGAACACCCTGTAGGTATATACAGAATGTTGATACCCCCACATTTTTTTAGTTTTTAAGAAAGACCAATAAAAATTTTATAGTATTATTTTTATTTTTTTTTATCTTTGGACAATCCACAAAGGCTAAAAGTCTAAATACTAACGTAGCGTAAGTGTCTTAATCACGTACCATTGGTGTTTTATTATAGCATAAATTGACATTTTTTAACATAATCATGACCTCAAAATCACTGCCGGTTTAACCAGAAGTACCACCAAGTATTTTATTTTAAATACAAGTTCCTAATTCTTTTCTATATTCGTATTTTTATAAAATTCTCCATTTAATGATATATCATACGGGGTATTTTTAAAATGGCGCCCAGAGAATACTTTTAAAGAATATCAAGTAGCGCCATTATTTCTGCTTTGAATATTTTTTTTTGCTAAGTAGGCTGTGGAAATAAAAAAAAATGCCTTTTTTCTTTCACAGGTGTTATTATGTTTCATTTTCTTTAATAAATCACTTAGATTTCGTAATTTCAGATTTTAATGTAATTTTTGAGAGACAATTCGAAATTTTTTAAACATTTTAATTGGAAACACTTTTATTTTGTTTTATTTTTAATTTCGAAAAGAAAATACTTTTTTAATGACAAATCACAACATATTGTTTATTTTCAATATGGCGACTATAGATCATTTATTTACAACATCCGAAACACTAAATTTATTATTAAATAATCTATGGCCGCCATCTTAAAAATAAATAAACAATAGTTGTGATGTGTCATTAAAAGGGATTTTGTGAAGAATTTTAAAATAAAATAAAATAGGAACGTCTTCATTTAGAATGATTGAAACATTTCGAATTGTCTCTTATCCACAGCATAGTCGGCAAAAAAACATATTCAAAGAAGAAATGATGGCGGTACTTGATTTTCTTTAAAAATATTCTCTGGGCGCCATTTTAAAAGAAATACCCAGTATGATATTATCATTAAAAAGGGAATTTTATAGAAAAACGAATATAGAAAAAAATAGGCATTTGCATTTAAAATAAGAAAGTTGGTGGTACTTCCGTTTAAACAGGAGGTGATTTAAAGTAGTGGTAATGTCATAGAATGTCAAATTATTTTATAATAATACGGTAACGTTTTTATTAGTCTTTCTTAAAAACTAAAAAAAAATGGACGGGAACAACATCCTGTGTAACCCAGTATAATATGCTACCTAAAGCGAAAATTTAATGAATAATTTTGATCGGAGAAAAAATAGAATGTGCCACTAGCAGAAAAAGCCTATTTCCGGACTCTTGGTGGTTGCTGGCGTCAGCTAACGCCTCATCCATCAAACTCCACCATTATCCAAAAATAATATCGCCAAAGAAAATATTTTATATATTTTAAGTGTGATATCGCTTTTCCTACATATTGCACAATATATTACGTACGTCAGAGGAGCAACTTTTTCTTTGTTCGATTTTCGAATCCAAATCTCCCGATCTTCTTTCCATATTCTGGGTTAATTCTGTCGACTTTACTCTCGGCTGCGCGACATCTGACGATTGCTTCTGCGGCCCCACACCTAGATATAACTTCTTCGTTTTCATGTCGACAGAATCTCCGCTCTTAGAACGCAAACTATCATATGTTTTTTTATTTCTAAATTGGTTGCCACTGAATCTTCTCTACTTTTTGAAGAATTTTGAAATCTACTTGAAGGCCATGTTTCTAGGTTTAATGTTTTTATCTCATCCCTATCTGACGAATATACTAATGGAAAATCGTTGGATTGTTGGTTTGCGTTGTCCAACGATTTGTTTTTGCTTGTATCGGCTGTCAGTATTGCATCTATGGGTAATACTTTTGGCTCCACAGTTGGCTGCGATGGGTGATAAATTTTTTTGTCATCTGGTTGATTTAAATACCTAAAAATAATTTTGATAATTGTTGCGGTAATTCTCAAAACTGTTGGTGTTATTAGAATTTTATAGCAGCGGATAATTTTTCCATAAGGAGTTTAAATTTAAAATAAAAAAAAGCATTTTGATCCACTATTTTGTTGAAAATCACATAATCGTCTTTTTAAAAGATCCCATAATGAGTTTTAATCGGGTAAACCACGAGATGTTTTATACTGTGTATTTACTTATACATTGGCGTCATATGGAAAACTTTTTATTATTGATGTTACGAAAAAAATTTATTCTTTACAAAAATTTCTGCATGGCTCAAAACCTAAAAGCAACCATCAGATTTCAAATTGTATGAGTCATCTACGAAGTTTAGCCAAAAATGCAATTTTTGCTTAAGGGTAAAGTACCTGTATTTTTGCTAATACCACAAATTGTTATTAAGAAAAAACGTTTAGAATTAAAAACTACTTCTAAATATGCAATTTTGTTTGTTTACAAAAAAATATATATTTTTTTTTTCTGCGATAATGGTGAAAATTTAGGTTAGTACATTACGTACACTACAGTTCATGATTATTGTCATGGGGCACTTTCAAGTAAACGTTTTATATATTTATTGTTATTAAAACAAAAAGAATGTACAATGCACTAATGTACAAACTTAAATTTTCTAAAAGGAAATAATTTTTTTTTGGAAATGAACAAAATTGCACATTTAACAATTAATTTTTAATTCTAAACATCTTTATTTATAACAATTTGTTATATTAGCAAAAATACAGGTAATTTACTCTTAAGCAAAAGTTACATTTTTGGCCAAACCTCGTAGATGACTGGACACAATTTGATATCTGATGATTGTATTTTAGGTTTTGGACCATGCAGAACTTTTTATAACGAATAACTTTATTCCTAAAAAAATATAAAACTTTCCCATATGACGCCAACTTACGTAGACATTCTGTATACAGGATGTTTCCTAACTACGGTACGAAACTTAATGGGGTAATTTCTTATGTCTTTTTATGAAAAAAGTTCCTATAAACATATGTCTGAACTCGTTTCATTTCTAAAATATAGGGCGTTAAAGTTAAAAAAAAGTTTCTATTAACATATGTCTGGACTCGCTTTATTTCTGAGATACAAGGTGTTAAAGTTTTTAAAAAAGTTGGTATTTTTTAAATAACCTTTTTACCGATTGAGATAAAATTCAGTACACTTTTTAAATGTAATAACTCACTTGTAAAGCTCTACCTAGACTAAGACAATAGGGCCCAGTGGCGTCTCAGTGGGCATTACACCCAATATTATTAAGAAAAGAAAGTACGCCACTGACCTTTTATAAAGTTTTTATACATTTTCCAGATAATGCAACTTTTTAGTCTTTTGATTTTATTTGTATCTTGTTTTCGAGCAAAAAAAAATTGATCCACTTTAAGTCATTTTAAAATTTAAAGATGCATAAAATAAAATCAACAATTAAAAAACAAACAATTTTTAAATGTAATAACGCACTTATAAAGCTCTACCTAGATTAAGACAATAGGGCCTAGTGGCGTCTCAGTGGGCATTACACCCAATATTATTAGGAAAAGAAAGTACGCCACTGACCTTTTATAAAGTTTTTATACATTTTCCAGATAATGCAACTTTTTAGTCTTTTGATTTTATTTGTATCTTGTTTTCGAGCAAAAAAAAATTGATCCACTTTAAGTCGTTTTAAAATTTAAAGAAGCATAAAATAAAATCAACAATTAAAAAACAAACAATATTGACCTTAATAAATAGGGGAAATAAAATTTATTGATAAAATACAGGACTGCTTATTTATTTTAAGGCAAATAATTGTTTTATTTTTACTTTTGCTTTTTAGATCATATTGTCTATGGGTATATTTTAGAAGAAATTCTCTCTAAAAATAATAAATAATCCTAATCTGGCAAATCTTTACTAGCGCTTTATTACATTTAATAAGTGTCCTAAATTTTATTTAAATTGGTTAGAGGGTTTATAAGATGATTAAAAAATAACTACTTTTTAAAAACGTTAACTCCCTGTACCTCAAAATTGAAGCAAGTCCGGACATATGTTTGGAGTGTTTAGAGGAACTTTTTTATAAAAAGACATAAGAAAGCACCCCTTAAATTTCGTACCGTGGTAAGGAGACACCCTGTATATATCGGCATATTGAAAACTTTTTTATTATTAATTTTAGGAAAAAGGGTATTCTGTATAAAAATTTATGTCTGGTCCAAGATCTAAAAGGCAACCATTGGATATCAAATTGTATTAATCATATACGGCCTTTTTGCCAAATATTTAATTTTTGGTCAAAAGTAAAGTATCTGTATTTATCTGTAATATCAAATATTTTTTAGGAAAAAATGTTTGGGTTTAAAATTGGTTTAAAATATGCAATTTTGTTTATTTACAATTGTTTTTTGCCATAATGGTGAAAGTTAAGGTTTGCCCATAAATGCAATACACTTAATAATTATAAACTTCATATAAAGATTTTAAATAAACTTTTTAAATTTATTGTTATCAAAACAAGGACAGTGCAAAAAATATATTCAAAAAGTTTTTTTTGTAAATAAACAAAACTAAATATTTAAAAATTATTAAATTAATTATAAACAAATTTTCCATGGAACCACAAAATAACTATTGGATGGTCTTCTTGTTGGGTACACGCCTGGAAAGAATGGGACCGCTTCGGTCCTGGTCCCGGGTATACGAGCTGACCCTGTTCAGCCATGGTTCAGCCCTATTGACCCCTATGAACTGGCCGGTCGCCTGAAACAAAATAAAAGAAAAAACCCCCAAAAACCCACAAAATTCTAATTAAAAACGACGTTTCGGTGGCAAGTCTGCCACCGTTGTCAAGTTAAAAATTAAATTAAAAAATAAAAATAAAAAATTAACTATATTTAAATTAAAAATGATTAAAATTTTAAGATTATTTTTGTATCGCAAACTGAAAATAGTTTGACATATGTGTCATAAGTGACATAAGTAACTGGTGTATTTATTATTTGTAAGACAAATAATTAATAGTTTAAAAAAACTAAAAAACACGCTTTTATATGCAACCGAACTAAAATTAGAAAATAATTTTCATTAAAAAAATATTGTCATTTCATAGTAAAGCGTGGGGTGCATTTTACTATTTTTCATAGCTTTTCCATCATAGATATTACAAATATAATAATTATAACATTTAATATATTTATCACTTACACTTTTACTATGAAATGACAATATTTTTTTTTAATGGCTTCTTTCCTGAAATTACAATTCGGTTGCATATAAGCGTGTTTTGAATTTTCCCAAACTATTAATTATTTTCATTTTTAGTTTCTGCTTTACTCTTGACAAATGGCGAAAATTTTTTAATGAACAACAGTGGCAAATTTTAAAATTTTTCCAACAGATTGCAACTGCTAAAAATTTCTTCTTCATTAAGTAGCAAAGTTTGAAATTTTGCCAACAGATGTAATCCAGGCAATGTTTGGACCGTTGCCAATATATTGCAACCCACTAAAAATTTCTTCTTCATTTAATAGCAAAGTTTGAAAATGTTGCCAACAGATGGCAACCTAGGTATTGTTTTTATAATATAATGGAATTTTTTTCCTGGCGATCAAAAGATAACGGGATACTGTTTGCAGATTATTGCATTGTCATGTTTCCTTAATACGTGCAAAGTTTCAAAGAAATCGAATAGCTGGAAGTTGGTTAAAATTAGGCTCAAAGATTCCGTTACATATGAATAGTTACAACCCAAGTTAATAAAAGCGTGTTAACAGCATTTATTAACTGTTATTGTTCATAAAAATTGAACACCAATGGTGCAACTAACCCAATTGTGTAAAGAACTTGTATTTTATTGTTCATAAAAATTGAACACCAATGGTGCAACTAACCAAATTATTGTAAAAACTAAAAATTTCTTCTTCATTTAATAGCAAAGTTTGAAATGTTGCCAACAGGTAACTTTAGGTGTTGTTTTTATAATATAATGGAATTTTTTCCTGGCGATCAAAAGATAACGGGATACTGTTTGCAGATTATTGCATTGTCATGTTTCCTTAATACGTGTGCAAAGTTTCAAAGAAATCGAATAGCTGGAAGTTGGCAAATTAGGCTCAAAGATTCCGTTACATAGCCAGATTGATAGATACATACAACCCAAGTTAATAAAGCGTGTTAAAAGGTTATAAGTTAGTTGATTTTTAGTTTTTCTGAAGATACTTCACTATCGAGCAAAGGCAACCAAGTGTTATTTAAATTAAAAATTGATGCTACACAATTATCCTTATTTAATAATATATACACACTTTCTTTGATTTTGCGTTTTTAGAACAAGGTTCCTTTGCTAAAATATTTGAAGCATCCCAGTTTATTCTATGATTGTTATCAAATGCGTGTTGGCAGATTTTTGATTTATGAAATTCTGTGTTTTTAATGTATGATCTGTGTTCTTTTATGCGTTTAGCTAATGGTCTATAAGTTTCACCTATATAAAACTTATCGCATTCGCAAGTTATTTTATAAATGACATTTTTTGTATTTTCATTTAAGTTGGTGACCGCCCAGTTCATAGGGGTCAATAGGGCTGAACAGGGTCAGCTCGTATGCCCCGGGACCAGGACCTAAGCGGTCCCATTCTTTCCAGGTGTGTAGCCAACAAGAAGACCATCCTATAAATGAATCCGCCTAACCAATATAGAGCATATCTCCAATTCACAAAATAACTAGCTACGCAATATCGCGTTAGCTAGTATCTTTTTGATATAACTATTTTCGATATTAGCGAAAATACAGGTACTACCCCTAAGCAGAAATTACACTTTTGACCAAACATCGTTAATGAATGATATAATTTGATATCTGATTGCTGCATTTCAGGTTTTGGACCATGCAGATCTTTTTTATTAAAAAAAAACTTTTTTGTAAAATTAAGAATTAAAAAGTTTGTGTAAAATTAATTGGCCATATAAATAAACGGAAGCATATGGTTATACTTACAAAAAAGTTAATGCTTTACGAAGTATCAATATAAATAATTGTACGTAAATGCTCTTGCTTAAAAGTATGTATAAGTAAATGCTTATAATTTTAGAAGGATTATACTTATAGAAGTGATGCTGCTATTCAGTACCATCAAAGGTAGAGACTGTCACTGTTAGAGATATTGCGCGTTATTTTACACAGTTTTTTTGGTTAAAAGTTAAAAGTAACATTGGCTGAAATGATAAATCTTTGGAATGTAAAATATTACAAGCAACGGCGTACACCGCGAACGAATGTTTTGGTTCAAAGAGGAAAATGTGGAGTGGTTAGCTCAAAACTTTCTAGGCGAGAGTGTTACAATACTGCTACAAATATTCCGGGTGCCAACCAGTCTGTTAGACTTAGTAGCTTCTTGAGTATTAGACATATCAAAATAAGACTTGATATAAGTAAATGGCATGAGAAGAGAAGAGTTTTGCATATTTCTCACTAATTGTAAATTTTTACACCCACCCTGTATATTTTAACATTTTTTGAATTCGAAATACAAATTTGACATCATTTGACATTTTTAAAAGTTTTTACGCTAACCTACTTAATTGATTTTGAGAGTCATTTATTTTATTGCATCAGGGTGGATAGCCACCCTGATGATCCTTTATTTATTGCTCTATTTTTAATCTGATAGCAAATGGGTTGATATCGTTAGATTCTTCAAAAAGTGCTTGTCCAAATAGGGTTGCCATTTGAAAAATAATAGTTAGACACGAAAATGTCAATTTGCCAAATTGTTTTATTTCTATATTATCACACAATTGTATTTGATTAACATCATCTAAGGTCACTAAATTTATTTGCAATATTAAAAATGGCTCTAAAAAAATCATCTAGACCTAAAAACTTTTTAAAATATCACATTCTGACTCTTGTCTCAGGAATCCAAAAATGGTAAAATATACAGCGTATTCGACTAAAAAATTTAAAATTAGAGTCATGTCCGGTTAAACCGAAAGTGCCTGGAAAGTGAAAAATATGCGGAAACTCTCCCCTTCCTATAACGTTTACCTATACCAAGATCCTTTTTTGATATGTCTAGTTCTCTAGGAGTTATGGTTTGTCTAATAAATTCCTTGACACCCTGTATCATGTAAACGTGTTGTACAAACTGATCCAAATTCAGTTGCACTCTTCATGTGCAACAACAAACCAGTTATCCAAGCAACCAGAGTTGTGTCGAATACTGAAAATCGGTATTCGAATACGAATAAGAATACCGGAAAAAGAAAGTATTCGAATACCGAATATTTGAATCCTTGGAAGAAAAAAGGATTCGAATACATGAATACCCGGAATCGGTATTCGAATACTGGAAAACAAATATTCGAATACTAGTAAAGGATAAAAACCGATGATTCAAAATATGAACACCAAAAAAAAAAAAAAGTCTTTACCTCATTTTTTCCTGCTTTTTGTTCCTTTTTGGCATTCGCATACTACTTACACATCTAGGTATTCGAATACTCGGAACGCCGGTATTCGAATACTCAAAAAAGTATTCATCGAATACTTAAAAAGTATTCGAATACAGAATCCCGAATAGTAACCAAAAAGTATTCTGTCGAATACCGAATACCAAACACACAAATGTATTCGAATACTATTCGAATACCGGCAAAATGTATTCTGAATACTATTCAGCATACTGAGTATTCGAATACGACCCAACTCTCTCAAACTATAGAGAAACTACGCAATTCCAGTTGTAAAACAGTCGACTCGTGTGCGGAAGACCTAAAACTTGCAAAAAGTGTTTTTCCGCAATCGACAAGTTAACACATTGGTACGTAAAAGAAGACAGTAACACACTTCTAAATAGCAGTTTTAAATAAATATGATGATAAAAATAATTAATACATATTTACCCTTCTTCTGACGATTCTGAATAAGATAGAGTAAGTGTTATTTCGGAGGGCGAGCTATCGCCTACATCGTCCATGGCTAAATGTTTCGAGGATGTCTCGGTTACAGATTTGGGTGCCAAAAGAATTGACTTCCGTTGAGGTATACCTTTTGAATCTCCTTCTTTTAGTTTGACAATAGTCGTCTAAAAAAAAGTTGTAAATTTCATATTTTTTACTTTTGCTTTATTCTGCTGTAAATAACTGATTAACTTATCTATAGACTGTCCAAAGACAGGGTTTAAAAAAAAGTCTTGGCTTTCATAGTCTTCAAAAGGGGTGCTTGCAGCGACGTTGACGTATTTTAAATTTACTACAAAACAGTTGTCATTTATACAGACTGTCCAAGGATGGAATTATTATTTTTTTTAAAGAAATTTTTGGTCTATTTGTCGTCTTGTTCACCCCATCCGTGGACAGTCTGGATAAATGATCATTGTTCTGCACTAAATTTAAAATGCGTCAACGTCTTTGCAAAGACCCCTTTTTGGAAACTATGAAAGCCAGGACATTTTTTTGTAAAAAAATTAAGGTATATAGGGTATGTATTTCCTAATTGCGTTAAAAAAATTATAACTTATTTTCGATCTAATTAAAAAAAAAAAACTTAAAAAAATAGTCTTTTATACAGTGTCTCTACTTAAGTTCACACAATATTGTGCCTTTTTATTATTAATTTTATAAAAAATATTATTCTTTATAGAAAGTTCTGCATGATCTGAAATCTAAAATGCAATTACCAGATATTATTTTTTTTCAGTGGTATACAAGGTATCTGAAAAAATATAAAATCAGCTCAAAAGGAGAGTAAAGATCTATTCAATAGTAAAAATGTCACAAGCGTCATACAAGTAAAAACGGCAATCAACAATCGCTGTCTAAACGCGTCGTTTACATCGTGTGCGAGCAACTAAAAAGAAAAATAATTGAAAGTGAGACAGAAGTGATGACGCCGTGGCATCTTTATTACTGGCGAGAACTCTACCTTTGTGGCCAACACCTTTTTTTCTATTCTTATGTATTCCTCTAAATTTTCATGGCTGCCTTGATCTAAAGTAATGCTTTTAAATTAATATCATAAAATCAATAAAAAAAAACATGTTTAAAAAGATTTTGTGATGTAAAATAAAATATTGTGTAATTTAGTGTTAAGTCTATTTCATGCAAAAACAAGGGAGAATATGGGGAAAATAAGGGTACTGCAATTTTCGACTTTGATGATGGATATCTTAAAAATGAAACCTTTTCGACTAAAAATTCTTAAAGATTGATCAGCGCCCAAAAAAAACCCGTGTACTAAATTTGGTCTACATTGGAGTTGCTCCCACTTTCAAGACAATTACCAAAATAACTTACTGGCGTAGGTATGGGAAGGGTAAAGGGGGTAATTACTCCCCCCTAGGAATGCTTAACAATATATTAAAGTTTTCAAAATAGTATCTGCAATATGTATAAAAGAAATAAAATGTTAAAATGATTTAAAAAAATAAAACAAAAATATTATTATCCTCTATAAAAGTTTCCTTAAATTAAATATTTTTTTGTTTTGGAAGTACCCTAAATATATAAATATCCATTACCCCTCCCAGAAAATAAAATTATCTACGCCAGTGAAATAACTACCAAATATGTATTTTAAGTTTTAGACTATGGTCCGCCATTTTTATTAATTTTTATTCAGTTTATCTTTAAACAAAGATTTTGAGGTTTAATAACACCCTGTATATACTTTTTCATAGTCATCCAAGCAACTATAGTCCATTTTTTTTCAAAACTGTAGATTGATTAATAACGTTAAAATATTACTTTTTCCATTTTAACATTTTCTTGATTATCACCCTGTATAAAAAAATATATATTTTTTGTAAACTCTATACAAATATCTAAAAATAATAATAAAAAAACGTTTAACGTTTTAGTTCCCTTTTAAAGTACATAATCAATAGCCAATTCAGGGCACCAGCTGACAAGTATTCCACCAAGATATAGCCAGCTGACTTCTTTAATTATTCCAGTAATATATTACAGTAATATATAGATCTGATGAAATTTTCAGTTGAGAGAAGCCACTGAAAACACTAATTTTTTTCATGTTTGTAAGCCAACTATAATTTGATAAATTTTTAATCGGGAAGAAATGACTAAAAATATATATATTTTTTTACGTGCGTAAGCGGCACCGCAGCTGACGCTCACTACGATACATGTACAACTCTACTTAAGCATTTTACAAGTTATGGATTGAGAGGAAATTGGTCATGAAAATCTGTTGCTTGCTTACGGACCATAAGAAAAAAAATCAAAACTGTGTCGCAAAATTTCGTTTTTTTGCGGATAATTTTGGAAAAGATGCAAATTTTTAAAAAGAAATATTGTTAAGCGTTTAAATGCGCAACTTTGCCCTAATTTAACCAACCTGGTATCTCTTACCATTTTCGAGATCAGAATAGCGGCCTTCCAATTTGTAACAGCCTGTATATTTTTTGTACCACTCAAATTTTAAAAGTTTAGTTATTGGTAACCCCGTGCTTTATCTATAATTTCACATCAATAAAAAAATAATTTTAACACTTCGTTTTCTGGTTTTTGTTCATATAATAGAATTCCGCACTGTACAGCGTGTGCATTAAAAATGAAATCAGCTGTTGACGTGAAAAGCTTCTGAGTATAAATAATGCACGGAAAAATGCACCACTGCGGATCGGCCCTAGTTTTGTATAGGTATACAGGGTTGGTACACCCCTATGTATACATAAAATAATTTTGCCCCTATACAAGATACCAAAGAAAACTTAAAAAATGTATTTTGGAACGACTTGTGTATTTTGACAAATTTTGACTCTATTGAATTTTAACCCAAACATGTATACCTAATACACTATATCTCAACTATTGCTGGTTTTTAAAATGTCAATAGCATGTTAATATTCTCATTCCTCTTTAACGGTAAAAAGTAAAAACAAAAATGAAAAAAGTACTACCAGTTAGCTCGGCTCTTTAGTTTATTTTGGATACATTTATACTTCCTTACAACCTAAAACCCAGCATTAATTAACCTATTGCTAGTTTTTAAGACAAGTTAGCAGGGCCGTGTTAACTGTTTGAGGCGCCCTAGGTTAGGGTTCCCGGAGCGTCTATTGTCTACCAAAAAAATTTTTGAAGAGCAAAAAAAAAAGGTCCTTCACTCCTTTTCGTGCCTATTTGCCTATTTCATTCCAATCACAAAGAAATTAGTCACCAAAAATCCCCACTCAACCTAAACTTTTCTAAAAACTCCCCTGTCTAGCGCCTATTACTACCCTGTCTGGCGCCTATTTTTTCATGGCGCCCTAGGCTGTAGCCTAGTCAGCCTAATGGATAATACGGCCTTGCAAGTTAGTCAATATCTATCTAAAATAAACTAAATTACTGAGCTACCTTTTAACAGGTCTTACAATCGAATGTAATTATTTACATGTTATCATATAATGAGTCAAATTAGCAGGGACATTTTAACTAACCAAAAACAATATTTCAAAATCATATTTTTGCCGTAAAAGATTTTAAAATAGTTTTAAACCACGATTTCGCTATTTACGTCGCTGTTTATAAAGTCGCGAAAATGAATGCTTTCAAAATTACTTTATTTCATAACGTCACTTACAATTTAAGGGCCGTTACAACAAAAGTTAATCTATTTTCATTTTATTCTAATACCAAAAACCACCATAAGAAGACATTTGACATATGAACTGTCAATCCATTTCGAAACATCCCCCTGCGAAGGTTTTGAAATACTTTCAATAAGTGACATTTGGGACGTCATTACACAAAATAATTTTGACGCGAAAATAGAATGATTTCAAATAATTTCACGCAAAAATATGGTTCAGAACTACAATATTATTTTCATATTTCACTTTTTATATTGAATTGCTGTTGATATCTTTAAAACCGGCAATAATAATTATTGACGTATAGTGTATTAAATATTGTTTCCTACGACCACACAGGAAAATACACGCAGAGGTGATTTATTTATTTATTTAAAATTTATTAAATAGATATTTACAGTATATTTTTAACAATCTGAAGGTTTTGATGTAGTGACCCAGAAAAATATTTTACCACAGTACAAAGAAAATTATAAAATATTTTAATAATCAAAAATAGAAATAGAGTAACAATTCTATAAATAAAATAAATTAAATTTTATTAAAATTTTAATAGAGGAAAACTATTTATTTGGATAAAACAAAAATAATAATAATAATAATAAATAATTAATTTTTTTAGTACTAGGTGTTACTTTTCAAAGACTAGAAGACTAGAAGAATAAATTTAAATATTTTAAAATTATTTTTAAAATAAAACATGTTTTAAAAGGTATACAAGATTAAGCAAAAAAACTGCTAAGTTTTTATTAAATTAAATTTAAATAAAGTAATTTAAAATAAAATAATAATTACTTAAAAATGTCTATCAGTTATCCAAATAAAAAAAAATCAAAGTCACATCCATTTTCTTTTTTTCACATTTCGACTGCTTAATTTAACCGATACCCGAAAACTGGAACAGACAAAAAGAGTTTGGGTGCAAGACCACACTTCCAATGGTACTAGGCCAGGACAAATAATCACGCGATTTTGGTGCAGCGCGTAGAAAACACCGTGTGCAAAACTATCCACCTGAGGTTGTACACGCGGCACAACATGGAAATTTCCAAGTAAACAAGCTCAAATTTTCGCTCGGTACCAAAGTAACCTTGCACGTGTTCTTTGGACGAAACAAAGAACTAGGATGATATAAAAAGACCTCGAAACCGCCTAAAAAGTTAGTAACTCGTGATCATCCATTGCAAAAAGTTCAAACGAAGAAATTGGGTCCAAGTAAACCCCGACGGGCGCTCCGGAAAAATAAAGTACGCAAACGGGGAATATTATGTTTGACGGGTCATCGATCGCTAAAATTAATAAACATATTATTTCCTGCTGATAACGTTTTAAAAACCAAAAGAAAGTGAATTCTGCGGTGAAATTGTAAAGTTAATTTATTCCATTTGGGACTGTAAGCTCTGCTGATAATTATTCAGAAATGTATATTTATTTAGTGTTTTGTTTAGTGATAAGGTGTTTTCACGTAATTTACAAAAAATTAATTAAAGAAATAACAGTGCATGCACTTTTGTAAGGTAACTAATATTGAATTTTAAAATATTTGCTTTAACATACAATTAAAGGTATTTATTTATTTGGATTCTATGGCACTGACAGATTTACATCTAAATTTTTGTCAGATTATCCTGTCTGTGTTGAAATTATTGATATAAAAAAACTAACTTAGGATTTTTGGTATGTAAATATTTTTTGATCGTAGGAAAAATATTATACATGACTCGTGCCGAAAGTGATTTTCACACTCGTGGTATTGTCGAACTCGGCTATCGCTCCGTGCGACTACATTCCAACTCGTGTAAAATATATCACTTTCGATTCGATACTTGTTATGTAATATATTATTGATGCTGAATTTAATAAAGAGTCAAAATTTGTTTAAATATATAAAGTGTTCCATTAAAAACCAACTTACTTGATAACGAAAACTTTGTTTTTGAGGTACCTTGTATGTTTACGAGTACTGTCAATCAAACTCGTGTGTCCAACCAAATATTTTTTTATCTTTTGTATGTTGTATAGGGGCGAGTTATTTCATGTATAAATAGAGTTAAGACACTCTGCATATGAACTGCCCATATAACATTTTTTGCCGGCCATGTACATTTAATTTACTGGCATTGCCAACACTCTTTATTAATGGCAAGGCATTGGCAAAAAGGTATCAAAAAGACACGAAAGTGGTCAATTGGCCGTTGTTGGGCCACGTGTTGCAGATAATGTGATGGCATCCGTCATTAATAAGTTATGATGGAAAAATGCGTTTAGGATGATGGCATCCATCATTAATAAGTTATGCCCAAAAATGCGTTAAGGATGATGGCATCCATCATTAATAAGTTATTGGCGAAAAAAACAAAAAGACACGAAAGTGGGCAATTGGCCGTTATTGGGCCACGTGTTGCAGATACTGTGATGGCATCCACATTAATAAGTTATGATGAAAAAATGCGTTTAGGATAATGGCATTTATCATTAAATAAGTATTGCAAGTTTTATAAGTTGAATGTCCCAATAGTTAAATAACATATTTAGAATTTTGTAATCGAAAAAAAGATGAGAAAAAAATGCAAGAAAACTTTATGATTAAAAAAATTGCATAATATAAATTTTTATACAGTAACAATAAACCACAAAAAATTAAAGGTATGTTATAAAATTAATTATCTTTTTTATTAACACGTTTGTAAAACTTTTAATAAGGCAACTCCCTATGTTCATATTATTTTTTTAAGTTAACTACTAACTTAAAAGGTTTTACACAAATGTTTACAGCTCCCAACAGTCTACTTGAATAACTCGCCTTCTCGACTAGCCATCACCAATTAATCACACAACACACACTAATTAGGTAATAAATACACCCAATTAGGTCTATTAAAAAAATTCTTTTCTTTAAAAAAGAAACTAAAAAGCTAGAAAACCACGTAAAAAACTATTGCACAAAAAAAAACATTTTTCAATTTTTCTTCATCTGTCAAAATCGTCAAATCTTGTATTTTGGCTAAGCGGGAAATTTGAATTTGTTACCTTCGATCAAAATTAACCTAGCTAATTTCACCATCATTTTATTTTTATTCTCTCAAAAATACATAATAAACATTTTGTTTGCCCTAATTTTTATTTGCATGATTTGTAACAATAAAATGTTATGACAAGGCCATTTCCTTTAAAATATGTACAAAAACATAAAATAATGTTGTTTAGCTGCCATTATAAATAAAACAGAATACAAAAATTGCTCTAATGTTAGTTAAATACCAATGTTAATAATATCGTTTAAAAAGTATGAATATGCGTTGAAGGTTTGTCTTCACAAATTCAATTCATCCTTCATCATTTGCCTGCAACAAAAAGGCATGCTTTATTTAATCAGGATTGGTATGCCGCCATTTTTGTACGCTTGCCGGCAATTCGCCTGCATGTAAAATTTATTGCCAATTAAGTATTTATTTAGGGTTGACTTTTTAATGCGTATTAGATGTTGGCATAATATTGCCACCAATTGCCAATGCTTTACCATCAATGCCAATATGAAAAATGTATATTACAGGCAAATAGTGTTTGCTGGGTGTATACTAAATAGTTGTTTTAAAAATCTTGCTCCTCTTTTGTCACAAGAAAGCTATTTTTTTATCCACGGAAAGAATAGGGGAGGGCATTCCTTGTTTCATTTTGCGGCAGATGATTCCTACTTGTACTCCTAAGCTTGCTTCTTTATTTAGTTATTTATTAATTTATTATTTATCATTTATCATCGTTATACTTCATCAAAAAAGTATTTGGTGGTTGGGAGAAGATTTTACAGTTTCGAGGCTCCAGGAAGGTGGTAGAAGCACGAATAAAGTGAGGCTTATGCCTAAATACCAGTGTACCGTGAGTGCCGGGTGTTTGGAAGTTTAACCCATCTTTTACCCTGTTCCGTCAACGTTATCCAAGAAACATGCAGTTTTGTCTTTAACAGCACCTTTTAGACAACACGGTAGTGCTACCACGGACGTTATTTTTAAAATAACTATATCTAGGATTGGCAAAATACTACACAGACACTTTGCCATTACCATCTGTGATGTAACCCGGTGGAGGGAACCAAAATTTGAATGCGGGTCGCTGCGGTGCGAGGCTGGTACCTTAGCCCCTACACTAGGCTCACCACCGGGTTGTCTGAATAAGGATACGTAAGTCTGCCTATAGCTCTTGCCCTACAAGAAGCTGCACTAGGATAAAATATACTAATTAATTCCTCGCAGTAGAAGTTGTTATGACCAATAAAACAAAAAAAATAATAAAAATATAATGTTTTTGTAGTTACCTGCGAATCCATCTGCATGGGAAAAGACGTAGAAGGATCCCTAATAGTAATAGAAGGTTCTCTAACAATAATCGAAGGTTCCTTAACAGCAATAGGAATTTTACTATCACTAGACATTTCCTTACTAGCCTTGGAAACTGCCAAAGGCTTACTAAGGGCTTCAATTGTATCATGAGTAAGTCGTGCTCTAGGGATAACCTTAAAATTGAGCCATTTGGTGCTACCACGGGTATTGTCAGGATGTTCAGTCGGGCTTATTCGATTTGAAGCTCGTTGTATTTCACCTGTAGTTAGGCCCACGGCATCCGCCACCATCTGCATAGTGTCAGAACACTGAACCTAAAAAATCGTATTTTTATTATAATCATTGTGACCTTATTTTATTTTTTTATTCATAAGACATTCTATTAACCACCGATAGACTAAAAGGTATGAGCGCAAATGTATCAAAAATTATTATCACGGATTATTTTTTCGGAAACATGTTCAGAATAAAATGCTGGATTACACGATACATGATGCCAGCTTGTATCTTGGTCAGGAATAATTGAAACCGGAATTATTTAAATAATTAAGATTTTTTTTTGCATAAAATACATTTTTATTTAATTTTTTGACCTATTTTTATATTTATCAAAGTTAAACACATGTTCATCAAGTTTCACATGATATTTTTTTTGTATGTAATCCTCGAACTTTTTGTAACAATTATAGAGTAAGCGATTTGACAGTTTCGAACTTCTAGATTTCCTAACAAAGTGTATTTTCCAGCTCCAGCTCCAGCTTCAACAGTGGCGGATTTACATATTTGCCGCCCGTAGGCTATTAATTTTTGCCACCCCTAAATTTTGTTACCTTAGTCCACATTCTCATATGACCGTTTAAAAAAAAATTAAGGTGCAAAAATAGGGTCTTTTACCCAAAAATAGTTATTTATTATGAGAGAAAAAATCTCTAGATTCTAGCTCGAGGTTGTATTGTCTCCTGACACAAAGCGAAGGGAGACAAAAAACCGAGAGCTAAAATCTAAACTTTTTCCCGTGTATATCACACTATTTTTTTCTCTGACGGAAAAAACAATGGCCCAATGTTAAAAAAAAAACATATTATTAAAATATATTAAAGTCAACAAATTATTCATGTGAAATTTGTATTTAAAACGTTATTAGAAATTATTAAATATCTGTCAATGCAATTTTGTCATTTGACGGATTTAAATTAATAATTTGGAAATGATTATTTAGAAGTTATTTTGAATATTATAAAGTTAAAAAATGTCTGATTGGACTTTTGTTATAAAGAAAATGTATGTTTAATTACGTGTATGTATGTCCAGGCAAAAAGTAATTTTATGAAAAGTCACATTTTAGTACCTGTCAATTCAGAGTTGGGTCGAATTCTGAAATTTGGCATTCGAATACGAATACGAATACCGGAAAAAAAGTATTCGAATACTCGGTAATCATGAATACCACGATTGGGTATTCATTAATACTGAAGAGCAAAAAAAAACCTCCTTTCTCTTGAAAAAGCAACTCATTCTTATTTTTCTACGTTTTTCCATAACAAAAATGTAGTGGCCTACCTTTGGTCTTGCTTAAAAACTAATAATTTCAAGCATACAAGACGTCTCCCAAATTTTCCAAAAATAACTTTTCTATTTGTTATAGTACATACTATGTACGATTTACCAGATAGTCATGATTTAAACTGACATAATAAAATTTATTATGCATATCCCTTTTGTGTAAAATGGAGATAAATACATATTAGTGTAACCTAATACATAAAAAACATAGTTTGCAATGTCACTTTTTATATGTTGTACCAAGTTACTCGTTTTTTTATAATAGCAAAACCCCAAAGAAGTTAAAATAATTAATTTAGATATATTTTTGCAAAAATAAATGTATATCTGTTTAAAATTACTTACCTATTAGGACCATAGAAACAACAGATCAAGATTTAAAAACATATTGAATTACATTTTTTTAATTTGTGAAACTAACTTCCTAAACTGTTAGTTTGCAAATGATGATATATATGACTTATATCAAATTTTACCCCGTCGTCGGCAAAACCACCGCGAACATGTTTTAATCCGCTTAAGATGCATAAAAAGTAACGTCATATTTATAAAATAAGCAAACAGTATTCAGGATTTGAATACCAGAATATAGGTATTTGAATATCAGTAATCGAATACCGGTATTCAAATACCAGTACTCGAATACCAGTATTCGAATATAGGTATTCGAATACCAGTATTCGAATATCAGTATTCGACTACTATAATATTCAAAAAGATATTCAGAATAAGGAATACCGAATACTGACCAAAAAAGTATTCCGTCGACCACCGAATACCAAACACATATTTCTATTCGAATTGTATTCGAATACCGCATAAATGTATTCTGAATAGTATTCAGAATACCGAGTACTTGAATACTACCCAACTCTGCTGTCAATAGAGATAAAATGTTTTTTTTCGCCACAAAAAATAGTTATTTATTATACAAGGGAAAAAAGCTCTGAATTCTATCTAGAGTGCGTGTTGTCTCTCGACGCAAAGCCAAGGGAGACAAAAAACCGAGAGCTATATTTAAAATTCTTTCCGAGTATAATACACTATTTTTTTCTGTGACGGAAAAAACGAAAACTTAATGGTAAAAAGATAGAATAATTAATAAATATAATAAAGCCAGAAAATGAATAATGTAAAATTTGAAGTTTTAAACTGGTCGGCTGTTGCATTTGAAACAAGAATTAGACCTTGCGTTACTATGAAAACCTTTAAAGAAATTCAGACATTCTGTCAATGTAATTTAGTGATTTAAAGGATCTACTTTCATTAAAAATTTGGAACTAAAAGTGATTGTATAGTAGTTGTTTTAAATATTATAAAGATAAAAAATGTGTGATTGGACTTTTGATATACCTAAAGAAAATGTAAGTTCTGTATATTAAATATTCCAAAATTAAATACCCATAATTAAGTGTTTGTATGTCAGGAAAAAAGTATTCACTTTTTTCTACGAAAAAAAAGTCATTTTATGAAAAGTCACGTTTTAGTACCTGTTAACAGGAATAAAATGGTATTTTGTTCCCATCAGGACAAAAACATATTTACTAACTGCCTTAATACTCAAATCATGTCATATATATTTTTTTGTTCTAAATGAAAATAAAACATTTATGAACTAAGTCTGCCGTCCCCTAGGCTCCAGCCTACTCAACCTGCTGGTAAATCCAACACTGGACTTCAAATTTCATTTAGTTAAATAAATAAAAAAGTTAATTGTTTTTAATATTTATTAATAATCCACAGCATATACAGGCTGTAATTTAATTGATGGCTAAAAGTGGAGGATTTGATTTTTAGCGGAATTATGTATATTACATGAACCTATTTCCTAAACCTCCTAAATTTTAAGCTACAGGGTATTAAAGTTAAAAAAAAAATGTTTTTCTATTACAACTTAACATAACATGGCGCCCATACCTAGTCTACGAGAATACAGTGCAATATAAGAACAAAACGTTTAGATAAAGAAGTGGGGTCAATGGAAAAACAGGTTTAACTTCACGTATCAGCCATGCCATGGACGAAACTTTATTTCCAAATGCCTATACTCCTTAAGTAGTAAATTCTTAATTTTTAATATTGTGTACTTTTGGGAAAACCTGTTGTTAAAACACTGCCAAAGAATAGATATTTTGGCTCCAAAAATATATTTGGTACAGTAAAATTTATTATAATGTCTCAAAAAGCAAATAAACTTCTTTGAATTTAGGATTTAAAAATTAAAAATATAAACTTTTTCTATAAGTAAACAAAAGAATTTTTAGTAGTTAAAATATATGATTATTTATTTAGATAGTTTAAAGTACACAAATATTAATTTTTCATATTGTTTATGTACAGAGTCGGCCAAATTCGACACGAGGCTTAAGTTTCAAGCTTACTAATAAAAACCACGATTTGCTGACTATGGCGAGGTTTACTTGCTGTTGCTTACTGTTTTGAGGTTTCTTTAATTCTTCGTTACTTTTTATTTTTTTTTAAAACATTTTTCCAGCATTTTTTTGAAGTAGATTGCAGAATTTGTTTTAAATTTTATTCTGAGTTGACGCATTATAAGTTATTATTTTTTAAATGGGGCACCTAGTTTTAAAATTGTCGAAAAATTTTCTTTTCAAAAAAATATGTATATCATACTTTGTATTTTTTAAAATTGAATAACTAATCAGGTAATATTCATTGCCAAATTAAATCTAGATACCCATTTTTATCAGCTGTTTGACCGAATTGCAACAATGTGCTCCTTAATTTGAATTCCCAATAGCCGTATTTTTAATAAAGTTGGATACTCATAATCTGGTATTTTCTTAAAGCTCGTTTAAGGATTTATTTATTGGTAATACTATACAGGGTAGGACAGAAGGTATGGTTTTTTTTAATGACGCTCCCTGTATATTAGATCACAATTAAAAAGATATCTAAAGGCCTATAAGAAAATACCACATTAGGTATATCTAACTTTATAATTTTTCTGGAGATATAGCCATCCAAACGAGGTATTCAGGTAATTTTAAAAGTACCGCCATTTTTGGGAGGAAAAGGTATTCACTTTATATTCTGGAGTTATAAAAAAACTCGCCAGGAGCTTTAAAATAATGTGCCACAAAACCCCTCTTCCATTAAATTTTTTTTAAAATGGCCTCCAGCTGTCAGTTTGACATTTATATCTGTCATTTCTTGTCTAAAATTAGGTTTATGTTGTCTTACTAAAGTCCTTAAATTTTCATAAACAATTACCGAACAATTTAAAAGTTGGGAGGGGGGTCCTGACTTTAGACAAGCACTGTATACCCAAGAACAAAATAATCTCAGTTATAAATAAATGGATAGTTGAGGTGAGTTGCGCTCCTGTCGGTCTAGCACCGACCTGAACCTACAAGATAGATATAACAGGCATAAGGTTGGAAATTTTGATAAATAAGTCAGTGAGCGTAACGGAGCTCATACCACATATAAAAAAATACCATAGGCTTTCAAGCCTTTTGTACTGATTGGTTTATAATTTTACTAAACAGTGTTTATGTAAAAAAGCGCCTATGATCTTTAAAATTATATGTTTTTCTTATTGTTTTGACGTGACCACGTCTTATAATTCGATGGACCTGGCTGCACGCACCAAAAACATGACTCATGCGGTGTTACCTCGCGCGTTCCATTTAAAGCTTGAGGTGCAAGCGAGAGCGCGGAACGAGCGACAAAGAGGCACAATCTCCGCGTCGTTCGACATCTGATTCTCTCCTACTTGAGTGATCGTGCAGTGAAAAGTGAATGTGGTGTCAATTGTTTATAGCAACGATAATTGCGGGGATAAAGGTAATGATTCTTTCGACGTTGTCACTTTTAACTATTGTCAGTAAACCAACTTTACAGACAACCGATTTTATACTTACTTCTTTGGACTCGAATCCAGGTATGCTTTTCGGTTGATGTATTTCTCTTTCAGACACCTTTCCTTCTGGGTTAATAAAAGTTTTGTAAAAATTTAAATCCATTTCTGATATTTTCTCCACTGTTTCCGTGTCCATCGATCCCGGATCATGCCGATTAGGATTATCAAGGAGGTTGTACGATTTGTAGAAAAGGAATCTTTTTTTTCATCTTCGTCGAGGTTTTCGTAAGTCGGTTTATCAGCATCAGGTAGAATATCTAAAATAAACGGTGATATATTTGATTAAGGCTTATTATAGTAGCATTTTTTCAAGACCTAAGTGGTTTTCTTTAGAGACTTGATTAGTGAACAAACTAACGGAAGTGAAACTGATAACAGTCTTTTAAAACTTGTTTAATTTTGAATGTTTATTAATATTTTAAATGGCAACTGTCACGTGATCA